>VZTL01002095.1:11180-42635 GCA_013400535.1 Scopus umbretta
TTTTTTGAAGCAGTTCTTTTTGTGTCTTTTCCACTTTCTTGACTTTTCGCAGTGTCTATACCATGATAGTATGTGGCTACTTGATAGCATCTGTTTGCTGTTGCTCTTTTGTTTTCACTTTGAATGGATGTGATACCTAGGGCTTCTTTGAATAACTCCTTAGTGCACCTCAGATGACTGCCCTTTAGGATTCATTCCTAGGCCAAATCCCACAGCATTTTATTTCCATATTCTTCTAAGTTTATCGCTGTCTCCATATTGTGTATTCATAGTTCATCTTTCTCACAGAGCTTATATTGGGCAGAATGGTAGCTCATGGCTTGGGAATCCAGGTACGTGTTGACATTAAGGAATTCCTTGCTGCTGCTGTTCCTGTTTCATAGTAAAGGGAATCCTGATCTCGCATATGTGTTTCAGCACTGTGCAGGTCTATTGCTTGCTCAGCCTGTGCTGGAGATGCATATTGTGTACACCTACACTTCTCAAGTTTTCATAAATTTGTAACAGGCATTTGCCTGCTTAATTTCTTGCTCATGACTCTTTTCATTTGGAGGTAAGTTAAATCAGCACCGTCTGCTTCACAGTGTGTGGTACCTGAACAAATGCTGGTGCTGTTCAGCTACTTTTCAGTTCTTTCTTAGGATCAATCCCTTCCTTGAGAACCAGTTGGTGAGGCTCATGTGTCAATTTTTAAAGTAGGTTGTATTTATCATTGAGCTACTTATACTGGAATGATTTGGCACTCTCCTGGCCCCGTTGCTTGGGATTGTGCCACCATGTCTGTCAGGTACTGTGTCACCCAGGAATGTGAGCCTTGGCTATCCAATGCCTTTCTGAGCATTTTCTTGTCCATGTGACTTTGCAGCAGTACTCTGCTGTGCCTCTGTATTTCGTCTGGAGTTTTCCAGAGCCATCCCTCTCTAGCATGTATCTGTATCAGGCACCGACTTTCTGAGGACAGCTTTGGAGGGGCATCATGATCAAGGAAGTCCAACAGGCGTAGATCACCCTTATCTATTGTAGCTCTAAGGTCACACCAGGTCCTGAAGATCTACCTGGGTGCTGTTCCGTGTCTCCACTTCTGTCTCAAACTATTCTCAACTTAGTGGTAGCAGCTTTGATCTTTCTGCTGTTTCTTTCCTCATCCAAGTTTGAGACTGGCATTAGGCAGAGCACTGCAGCAGAATTAAATGTCTTTTGTAATCTAGGAAAATGATATTAAGTGTAATTTCACATGGAAACAAAATTGAATTACATCAACACAGCTAATGTTGTTATGTAGGAGGCCAAATACTAATGTGTATGTATAATGATTAGCTGTTTCTAGAATTGGCTATTTTTCAGTGTATACATTACATTTGTCTAAAAAATCTGTTTTATTAAGTGCTTAGTAGCATCTATTGTGATCATTCTTGCTTAGCTTAATTAAATTAATTCAGGTGGTTGTTACGAGATAATGATACACTTCTGCATTTTATACTTACTCTGTTCCTGGAGAATGGGGCCCGAGCAATGCTGTACCTCCCCCTCGTGGTGAAAGGGAGAGGAGAAGAGAGCACCCGGTGGGCGCCGCCTTGGAAGCAATGCGAAAATGAGATGCGCCGATTTATATCGACTTCATATCGAATATGGGCAAGTATTTCTTTAGGAATGGAAGTTACTGGGGAAAATACTGTTCTGTTAACTGTCTTTCTCAGTGACAGAAACTGTTTGCTGATGAGGTATTATACTGATAGCAATTTCAGTATTTAAAGGCTGTGTCCCATCTTCGCTAACATATGTGAAAAAAGGCAATCTTTTTTTCTTTTGGTTAAAAATTAGGATCATATGCTTCGTATTTGCCTTTTTTTGGAAACATCTCTTAAGTTACTTTGTAATGGAAGAATGCTTGCCGTGGGTATTCTGTCAGTGTTGCAAAATAGTGATCTGTGATTAGCGCTCAAAACACAATAGACTAAACCCTAAGCTGCTTTAAACGGGACTCCTTAGACATCTGCTTCTTGCTTTAGAACATGATTACAGTTGCATGCTGATTTCAGTGGTCAGGTCAAGAAATGCTGTGCTGGTCTGAGTTGTTTGGCTGCGGCATGCATAGAAACAGTGTCATTGTCCCTGTTGTTATTGATGACAGGAGGTGGAAGTTGCCCAACTGCTCAGTGCAGCTCTGCACCCCACTCCTGTGCCTCTCCCCTGCCAGCCATCTCCCCAGAGCGCTGAAGAAGCCTTGTAGCCCACCTGGCTGCTCCAGGTGGAGAAGGAGGGGTGGGAGGCGTAGACTCTGTCCAGCAATCTTGGGGCCTGTGGAGAGAGAGGGCCCAGTGATAGTGTTTTCCTTTATGAGGTTGTACAGGCAGGCATTCATGTGCATATGAGAGGGAGAGAGATGGATTCAGCTCCGTTTTCAAGCTGTTACCTGGCTGTTGTGTTTGGGCAACATAGAGGCCTAGGACTGCGCATAGCTGGAGCTGGGGTGGTCCAGTGTGACTCCCTTGGTACAATGGTTGGCAGAAACAGAGAATCTAGTTATTGTTTCACAGCCGTTGGAGATTGTTTCCTTGGACGCTGAATCAGTGTACCACGGCGAAATAGAAAAAAATGTTTCCAGGCAGCTGGACTCTGGGAGGCAGCACTCATATGTTTTTTCAGCTGCATCTGATAGATAAGAAGGCTTTTTTTTTTTTTTAAATGTTTTTAATGTGATGGAATTTCTTTTGCAGCTGTTCTTACCTTTAACTCATGCTTTCAGTTTCTCACAAAATAATGGAAAAATATTTCTTTGAAACTTGTAAGCAATGTTTGGTCTTGATGGCAGTGAAAACCCATCAATGGGCAGTGTTGATACTGCCCATTTAATAGCAGGCATCTGCTGTGGTCAGGGTCGTGCTCCAGTTATGATCTGTAAGCTGGCACATCAGTTTAGGGCTAGGTAATGCATGCAGTCTTTCCAAGAGAGCTAAACATTCAGGGCCATGTTTCAACCTTTGGTTACTGCTGAGTAGAGTCTTAATTGGTAGGTAGCCTTTTCTATTCTATAGATGCTGTACCAGTTTTGTAACATCTGAATGTATTTCCACTCATATACAATTACATTCCTTCTTGTTTGAGGTCCTAATCTCTACAAGCAGAATTTTCCATAAAAGTTTTCTTTCTTCTACTGCAAGGCCAGTAGAACTTGTTAATCCTCTATTTTTGCTTCAGAACACCATTTGAAGTATTTGAGGCTGTGTTTTTATATTAGTCCTCTTAGAGAACAGGATTTTATCACTGGTAAGTCTCATTGACATTAATGTATGAATTTTATGAGTGAGGGGGTTTCAGGATGTAGTTTATATGTGAGATTTTGGTAAAGCTTATTGAAGGTGAAATACCGCTGTCTGTGTGGAAAAGTTACAGACTAGGTGGTGATGTCCTTGATTTTGGTAGTGTTGGTTGTTGTTTTTTTGTGCTAGCTATTGATTTGTAGATCCAGAGAGCCTTGAAGCGGGACCAGCTTGAGATACCTTACTGTTCTGGCCCTCTCTTCCCCCTGGCCCCTTACTTCCCCTCCTCTTTATCTCTTCTCCTTCTTCCCCTCTTTCTTTTTTCTTTCTCTTTCCAACAACTTTTTTCCTGCAAATTCTGTTGCTTTCCCATGTCACCAGTGAAACTGTTGAGCAGTGTTGAGCATAACTAATAATACAATTGTTGAGCATAACTAATACTGACATTTGTAGTTGTGTCATTCAGCTTTGGAGTTCCTGTGCTAGTTAGATTTTTGAAGGAATGGTGATTTTTGTGTTTCTCAGCATGTGTTCAATTGACTTTTTTAGCACGTAGAAGAACAACACTTTACCAATTTACACAGAGTGCACTTTGGACATATTTCTTCATAGCTATGCTGGATAGGGACTTACTTTTTTGGGAAAACCCAACTTGATTCTGAAAAAACAGTTAGGATAATGGCAGCCAAAATACACAATAAGCTGATAGGATGTTAGAGAGAGGTTATCTTGAAATAATGGGCCTGGTGAAAAGGTCCAAGCAAACAGAGAGGGTGCTGCCTGAGGTGCAGTCTTGACATTTGTTGCATGAAAATAATGCCACAGTAAACTAAAATAGGAATATAGTTCTTGCTCCCACAGAGTAGTAGGTCTTGTGGTTCTGGTCATCTGCCAGGCTTCTGTACAGAAAGGTAGAAAGCACCAGAGATATTTGCTGCCATATCCATTCTCCTGTCTTGCATAGCCATCTCCCTATTAGCACTGTTCTTTTTAAGAGCATTTCTGTTTGCTCTAAGCCTTTAACAATAAAATTCAGAATTCTGTTGTTCAAGGTCATCTGGCCAAGACAGGCTAAACTCTCTACTGAAAGTATTTGAGCTTGGATTTTAAGCTGCTTGGGTGCCTTAAGATCTTGAAAAGTCTTACTGTGTTCTGCTCTGGTTTACTGTGTTCCCATTCCTGACAAAATGGAATATCCTTAAAATGAGGAAGTGCATGTTATTATTCCGTATAGATCCTGACTATCATGATGCATTTAGGCCTTTTCTGAGAGTGAAGGTTTTGGAGAAAGAATGGGGAAAAATATGTATTTTATGAAATATCAAATTATTTAAAAATTCAAAGTCTTTTGTTGATTAATTTCCTATTTTGTGTTGGTGTCTGAGGTTTTGTATCCATTTTGGTTTGCTGACTTCTAGAATTCCTGCAGTCATATGTAACTTAGTTCATCTTTATTCTGCAGAGTTAAATAATATTGCATGCTTCTGTCCTATTACTCATTGGAGCTGTAATTTATTTTTAACTATTTCTAGCAGGCTGTTCATAAAACTTTTAATTATTTTTACAACCTATGGGGAGAGATGGTGCTTCGTAATGCTAGGGACAGTTTGGACAGACTTACAGAGTGCCCCAAGAAAGCCATAACTGCATGTCCCTTAGGCTTTGTGGCATCTGAAGCAAATGCAAAATGACTCAACTGTTCTGCATTTAAATTTACTAGGAATTTTCATTTAATGTAAAATTGAAATACTTTGTTTTTCCATCCAGCGATCAAATGCCAAAATAAAAGAAATTCTACCAGGGCAAAAATTCAGTTCTTTAATCAGTTGCTTTATGTTTGGTACCTCTTAATACAACTGTTCAACTGTTGCAGATTGTGGGCTCTAGTATGGATGTTTACGTGCTTCAAAGAAAATGCATGTGTGAAATAGAGTAAATCTGGCAATGCAAGTTATTTTCGTCACAAAAATAGATTACTTTTAATCCAACTTCAGTTTTTCAGCCTTATTGTGCATTCCTTGATCATTTAGAGCATTCAAGGACTTTGTTATGTCATTGCTTAAGAAAAACTGTCTAAATAAGTGTTTAATCTGTGTGGCCTGCTAGCTATATTTCTACAGGTGCCTAAAGAATGTGATCAGATGCCTTTGAGAGCTTCTTTTTATTTTTGAAATAGCCCTGAAGCATGGGGCTCCTGATGACAATCTGCTGAGAGGGGTAAAGTCTTGCAATATATACCTGCCCCTGCATGAGAGGGCTGTAAGCAGTCACAAAGGATTAAATGAAGGATTTGAACCCAAACTTGGGGAAGGAAGATGGTTTCCTCTTAAAAAGAGGAGAAATTCTAGCCCTGTACAGAAAATTTAAGCTCCCTTTACTTGTGGATCCTTTCAGAATTGAAGTGGAGGGGCGGATTTAATCTTTAAGGCTTATGTAGATGTGAAAGTTGAAGTCCACATTTAAACTATTGCATTTGTACCAGTACACAATTCTTTCCCTTGGTGTACAGTCCTTTTTCTCTATGTGTGTTAGAAGCAGTCTAAAGTAATTGAAAAAGTTGGCCTTCTTTTGAAGCAAGAGTGCTAATGCTAAAGTAAGTCAGATAATTTTAACTTGAATGACTACCTTTTTCTGCCTGTATAGTTATATTGATAGTGCTTGTTTTGTATAGAAATGTCTTTTAGCTGAATTTAGGAGATGATATTTGCATTTGAATTTGGGAGGTGTGTGTTTTAAATATGAGAAGACTGTGCCAGAATTCAGTCTGAAATTTGTACACATACAATTAATTCTTAACTGTTCAGTAAAAAATTGAAGCATTCTGTCTTCATTGACTGAAAGGCAGAGTTGAAAATTGTTTGCATGTATACACAGGGCCATATCACCCTGTTCCATACACACTTTGTGTAGAAACATACAGGGGCAAGATTTGGATGCATGTATTCATATTCAGCATGAGATCACTATCCTAGTAGATACCTTCTGTGAATATAAGGGTTTCAGAGATTTCAAGGATTGCAGGAAAGGTTTGCACAGGCTAGCAAGGTGGTTGAAAACATTCTGATAGAAAATTTTTATTTCAAAAAAGAACAAACCTCTGGAGCCTGATTCATTGCTATTGAATTGTTTCACAGAACTGGCTGTTGGGTCACAGTGATATTACAACTGGAGCCTCTCTGATGGGAGTGCCATTAGCAGTCTGACTAACGTGGCTGTATGAGTTGTTTACTGTCACTGATGAAGTTCTGGTGTGTCACTGGGCACTTCCCAGTGCATCTCCTGCTTCCTCCATGCTGCTGAAACTGCTCAAGGCAAAGTCTCTGTAGACAGCTTTCCAGTCAAATAGTGAAACCAGAGCTCTGTACTGATTTTCTTTATCCTGTAAGCTACCTTGTATACTGTTGTCCATTTTCTTCCTGAAATTTTGCTCCACTTCGTTTTGCAGAACCTGTTTGGACTAAATTTTCCCTCCTGACTTCTTAATCATTCTTTCAATGACTCTTTCCACTCCATCTTGCTATGTTTCTTAGAGGTTGAATCATGGTCCCTTTCTTTTATTTACATCAGATAAGATTATCTGTAAATAAAAATCAAATTCATCTTTGTCATGATGGCTTGCAAATTAATTTCTTTATTCCAGACCTTTCTTCTTCAGCCAGAACTGAAGAGAGCTTTTTGTGCCTATTCAGCTAGATATCAACAGTTCAACATCGCTAAAACAAACCTGCTGTAGACTCCCCTACTGCATCTTTGTCACTCTGGAAAACAACCTAATCTTGCTATGGTGCCCATAACATGTGTGTCATTATTACTTTGTTTTATCTCTAAGTTCAGAAACAACATAGTGTTATTGAAGACTAAATCTTATTTCTCTATGTAATTTCTTAAAATAAGTTAATTGCTATTTTGACAATTAAAGCTTCCATCCAACTCTTCACCTTTTAAAAAAGCTTGCCAGCATCCTTTCCCTTCCTTTCTTCAGGTCAGTCCTGTGCTTTCATACCCATTCAAACAGATTCAATGAAAATTGTTATTGTATCCTGGCACAAAGAGAAGAAGAAGAAAGGTATGAGCACCTTTTCTGAATTTCTTTTCCTTCCTTGCACAGGGCATGGTCTTAATTTTTCTGGACCTTTATAAACTCTGAGTCATTGCAGAAGCATCACTCCATCTTCTTTCATCCATTTGCTAAAATTTCAGGCTCAGTATTGTGCTCTCTTAGTACAGTGATATGTTTGCTCCTTGAGAGCATCTCCAGGGTAGTCTCCATAGTCTCTTGATGACCCTTACTTTAAAACTCCTTTATTGTGATGCCCAAAAAGCTTGGAAATGGTCAGGTTGCTGGGATATTACTCTAAGTATCTATCAAACTAGCCAGAATTGTCTGATTTGTTTCCTTCCCCTCCTCCTTTGTCATCTCTTACGGTGTTCTTTGATAGCAGTGTCCATGGAGTCAAGACTGTCTTTGTTTTGGTTTTTTTTTGTATCACATTCAGCACAGCAGCATTCTGGGTTGTCACTGAGAACATGAAGATGGTTATAATATTAACTAAGTAATTAATCATAGTTGCAGCAGTGCAGTGAGATTTTCTGTGGTTCTTGGGAGGGTAGAGGCATGTTGTAGAAGTACCAGTTGGTCATTTCATCCTTTTTTTTTTTTTTTAAAAAAAAAAGCAGTAACCACATTGCAAATAAAAGATGCTCTTAGCTAATCTGAAGGGGCATTTGGCTGCCTTGCAAAAACACTGTGTATTTTGGCAAAGTTAGGAGCTTTGGCTTAGGAAGATCCATGTTTGGAATAACAGGGTGTGTTGCAAGTCAAAATTCAGGTATCTTGGCAGAGATGTATGCGTAATCTGGCATGATGCCTTTCTGCACTGTGCCTAGCTGTAGCAAGTGCTAAAGTCCCTTGTGAACAATATATGAATCTCATTTTGGGAATNGTGTGCACTTGTACCCGCACAGAAGGTCTGGAGAAAAAGAGAGATTAAGGGGTATGATGAAAAAAAGAGGAGGAGGGAAGAGGGAGCCAGGATTTATTTTAACATTTAGTGGATATAAAAAACAAGTATCAAGAAGCAAAACATTTCTGTGAAGCATTCGCTGTGAAAATTCTGCAACTTCTTGTTGCAAACGTCTTTATCGCTTGGATTGGCTGATTTCCAGAGCATCAAGGCTAGGAATTGAGGGACTGAAATATAATCAGTGGTGATACATTTTAACCACATAAAACATTCCCTGCTTCCAAAGCCTCCTGTGTCTCTAGTAAGCAGTGCAACAGCAACAGCTCCTTGCTGCTGGACTCCAGAGACGGGGAAAATACTGGATCAGAATGGTAAGAAGCTCTTTACTTTTCACCAGATCTAGATTATTACTTTGAAAAGAATATTTAAAAGATAATGATGAAATTGGTAGGGATCAGTATTTAAACCAAGAAAACTGTGTGTAAGATACAGTGGCATTATCAATGTTTTGCTGGAAGAGATCAGCAAAGCAAGTTGGTGACAAATACCTTGGCACTAGACATGTTTTATATAAAATCTTTTAAAATTGAGAAACACTGCTCAGTAGAATTTTATGTAAAATGTAAGCCTTTCTTATTTCTGTCTACTTGTTTTATTGCAGAAGGGCAGCTGCATGGGCTTCTAAAATAATTTTGCATTAATAACCACCGACACAGACTTTATACACACAAATATAAATAAACCTATGCTGATCGCTTATGTAGGCTGTATGCTTATGTGTTTTCTTTTGTTAGGTTTTTGTTGGGGTTTGGGGGTTTTGTTTTTGTTTTTTTGGAAAGAAACAGAGATGCTCAGTACATACCTTTGACTTTTAGGGAGCTATGAAGTTTTTATTTTTCTAGGTTTTCAGTCTGTGAAGACCTGTTAGTCACATTGTGTTTCTCTAGTGTAATTGATGGGTAAAATAACAAAGGAAAACTTTTTAGGATAGTGATTTTGTTCTTTGTAACAATTTAACTCTTCTGATCTAAATATTAAAATGATAGAAGTAGAATATAAACCACATTAATATAAAATCTGAAATTATTGTAAACTGATACCAATGTTAGTAGTAGTTTAAATAATGCCTGAAGATCCATTAAAAATAGTCTTATTAGCAATTTTCAAGGTATTAAAGAATTGGAGAGGGGGATGCAAATCTTGGGAGTCTTTACTCACAAGACTCATTGTCAAGACTGTTTTTTTTTTTTTTTTTTTAATTGAAATATTCATCAAGCCCAATCTTCTGTATGGGAACTCAGCCATTCATTTTAAGTGCATACTAAGTCCAGGAATACATTGATTATGAAATTACAGTACATCAAGGTGAAAGGAAAACAAATTACTAAATAAGTCTGAAGAGTACTGAAAAATGCTTACTTGACAGCCCAGCTGATGTGTGGGAAATTATTCTCTTTGTGATTCAAACGGAAGAGGAGATATTTAAAAGAGCAACTATGGGAGTCTGAAAAGTGTACAACAGATGTGAAACTATATCGGATTTGGTATTTTTTATCTTTCTTGTGTATTTGTTGTTGCTCGGCAGTATGACGATTAACATGCAAGAACTAAAACTATTCACTGAGTGCTTTCTGATCTTTTCCTTTTCTAAGTGGTTTCACTGAGTGACAAAAAATAAAATACTGAAGTACGGTGGATAGTAAGTCATGTTATTTTGGCCTATATATTCCAGGTTGTGACTGTAAACACACTTTGATGTGGTAAAGATATATCTTTTCCTTCTCAACACGCAGCACAGATTACAAAATCAATAACTGAATGGCAACCAGGCTGTAAGCTTCTTCAAAAGATATTCAGTATGAATCTAAGCATGGTGGTGGTGGTGGTTGTTGTTGTTATTATTATTATTATTATTATTACTGTTTTCTTGACAAAAATGCCCAATGTTGAGTATCCATTAAATACTACTGTGGTACTGAAGAGACTTCAATATATTGTTGTTTCTTGTCAGAAAAGAATGTGCTCATAGTTAGTATTATCCTGTATCTAAATTTTGGTACAGGAACACATTGGAGACAGGAGATCTGGCTGCTTTTCCCTACTGGAAACACAGAACTTAATTAATAACAAATGAGGTTATATATATTTCCAGTTGTGTGACTCCTTAGTTCCTATATAAGTCAAATACAGATATGCTTCAGTAACAGCAAATTAAGGAAAACATTTCCTTCTAGAAACCTAACATTTGTGTACTGCCACATATTTGCTCTTGATAAACTTTAAGCCAAAGTAAACTTGCAATGGGTCCTGCTTGACATGGTTTAGTTAGGTAACTAGTGCAGGCAGTTCAGAAGGGATCTATTGCTTTCAATTTGGATTGCCTGGGCAATGGTGTTGCATATGTTATTGAAGGGGGAAAAAGAAATTAGAAAAAAAGACCACCACCACCACCCCTGAAGATGAACTCTTAGTAGTAATCAGCTATGTAATAAATGACACAAAGGGAACAGTTTCTTTCTTACAATTTTAAGATGATATGATTTCTTTCACAATGTGAATAGTAAATGGTCTTAAAGAGGTCTGAACTGCAAGCTGTCAAATGCTTTAGATACCCAGGCTTAATTATTCAATGTGTTTTTTCCAAATAAGTCTAAGGAACAAAAGTAAAATTATGTATAATGTACCAGCCTTACTGGAAAAATTGAGAAGTTGTAAACGTGACTATTGCAGTGTTAAATTCTAATAAAGTATCATCTAGGATTAGTGCAAGAGATGCTGGGTGTGACAAAGTTTGGTTTAAATGTTACTGGTGCAAAATTTAAAAAAGCCTGCTCAACAATTGGCTGCATCATTCATCCAAATTAATTTAGGTTAAATACTTTTTAATCCCAATGACTAAATAGAAGTCTGATAATCTGCCTGAAAATGTAATCTGGTATTTAAAGAGGTATACTATAAATACATAAGCTACATAGTTTGTATGTAATATAAAGTATGTTTAGGGAAAGGAAAAATAGCTTTGTATCTACTATGAAGTTGATTCAAGACTTTAATAATATTCTCAGGTTTTACAGTTTAAGGTTTTTGGTTTGTTCTGCCAATGTTTTGGCAAAAAATAAGAGTTTATTCATTCAGAAGTAGTCATGCTGGCTCTCATACTACTACTACTGAAAAGGTACTGAAGGATTTAGATGAAATCTGATGCAGTACAGCTTTGGTGAAATCACAGGGTTTGTGTGTGTGTGTTTAGTACTAACTTTTATGCTTCAGCTAACTTTTGGCACAGTTTGGTTCAGGTGATGTGTCATAACTGTGTGACAGGCTGTTTACCACATCAGTAAGCCTGTGCACTGTTCTAGAGTGAAGTACACACTTGCATGCTCCATAAATATTATTTGTGAAGGACAAAGATAACCACTTTGACCTTTAACTGAAATGTAATGCTGAAATATCTCCAGGTCTATATTAGAGTTTGCTTATAATGAAATAAACTTGCGTTTTGAAATCTCAGCATCCATGTTTATGGAGCCTGAATGCTTTCAGTGAACAAAATACGACAGCAAGCAAGGTTTATGCAAGGATTCCTAAACTGGAATAGTTTTTTGGTGGTGGTGGATTGGTTTTTTTTTTCTTTTTTTTTTTTTTTAAGCCATTTTCCTTTTGATTCTTTATCAATATGCTCTGTAGATCAGGCTTTGCTCACCGAAATCCATCTTTTAAACTGTGCCATTCCACTGGCAGTACAACTTAAAATTAGTTGCTTTCAGGAAGTTATAAATGATTTGCTGTTGTTTGCATAATGTGTTAGCATGTCTGCAGCATCTGTGTTCAAAGCAGGGTTTTGTTCTTTCCTCCATGTGATATACAAAGAAACTATTAAAAAAGGATGTTTTTAGCATTAGTCTGTCTGTCTGGCTTTTACCCTGTCATGCCATCAAAAATGAAGGCTGGCAAAAATGAAGGCGGGGAAAAGGTCAGTCTGGTCTCTAGGTGAAATAATTGATGGGAGCAGCTTCCTGAGAAATAGAGCTAAAGTGAGAAGGTGGCTGGATAATACATATATTTCTGCATCTGGTTAATGTTTGCAGTGCAGCATTTGCAGCGTTTTGAAATATCAGGACAAAATTCTGTTGCCCATATATCTTATGACTCTTATAGCAACGTGATATTTTGCCACACGTAATTGTTCTTACACTTCATGACTATACTGAGAATACCAAAAATGATTAAGGTAAGAGACTTACTGTGGACCTTTTACATAGAAGAGGTTTGGAGAAGACATAAGGGTACTGACAACTTTATACCCTCTTGATAGCATGCAGATGTAAGAAGAGCCAGTTATGGAGTTGTGCTCTTAAGGGTATGTTTTCAGTGCTTGTATAAGGACTGTGCTCTGGTCAGAACTGAGGCTGTGCAGTATGTGGCGGTGGGAGACATGATGGACAGTTTGGCTGGATTTCCAGGCTTGCTCCACTACACAGAGTGGTGATGGGAAGCTATCATACCTAAAGGAATTCTCCAGATCTTGCACTTGACTTTTCAGTCTACTGCAAATCTGTTAAGAACACTTTATTTAAATAAGTTTTCCATTGTTGCTGTGTCACATGGGGGATACAGCTGCATAGCCAGCCTCTTGTATCATGGGATAATGAAGTGGACAGCTTGGAAGCGAGTGGCATCTACTCCCCTGGAACCATGCCAGAGGCTCCACTTCTCCTCTGCTCACCAAGATACACCTCAGGTATATGACTAAAGTTTTTGGACCCATGAAGATTTTGGAATGAGATTCACAGCACAAGGTTGGCAACCTCTGGTGTAGATCCTTGTTCAGCTGAAAAGGGTAGATAAATCCTGTGTTGAAACCCACAGCACTTCTGCCCCCACTGTCGTAGTGTGATGGCTTTCTTAGTCATGGCTTTAACTCAATAGTGCTAACCTTTTGGGTAGGTCAGAGGCTTTCTGAGGCCATGTGTTGCAGACTTTTCTCCCCTTATGTGATGGGATGTGGCTTTCATCACATGACTTTTATGTCATAATTCTCCCGGTCACAGGACATATAATGGCCATATAATGGGTTATTATTTGTTCAGGTGATGACTGAAACTGGAGATTCGTTTGGGAAAAATGGCAAGGAGGAGGATGCTGTAAAACTACACCTCTGATTTAACTTTTTCTCTGTCAATGCTTTTAATAGTTTTTGTTGTCATCCTTCCTGTTCAGAAAGGAAAAAATTATCTAATGTAGTATAGATTTTATCAACATTTGTTCTGGAGAGAAAGTTTTGGAAGAATATATACTTGATTTGGCCCAAACACAAAGTCTGAGCCATTGGGTCTTGAGTAACCAAAGAGCTACTACTCTGCAAACTTCTGACTTATTCAGGTCAGAATGAATGATCTTCTGTTGGCTGTAACTGGCCTGCAAAATTTACGTCAGAAGTAGAAATGTTTCTCATCCTTTTTTCTTTTTATTGGAGAAATAGAATGGACCATTTTTCGAGAGTGCTGAAAAACTCAATGATCAAAAGGTCCTGTAAGTCGATTAAACTCTGTTAAGTTCGTTTCTGATTCTACTAAACTTGTTGCATGTACTACTGTTCATTTTCTTATTTTTCTTTTTGTAGGATTGTCAAAAGTGATAGACATGTTAGAAAGAAACCTTTTTTGTCCTACTCTTCATTCTACTGTTACAGAGGATCGATCAGAAAAGCAGCACTTGCATCTAATAATTCTTCTGCTACAGCACAGGTAGAGAGAAAATTGGTAGGTAGAGAGAAAATTGGTTTCTTTGCGCATGCAAAGCATGAGAAAATGAGCTCTATGAGAGGGATGAATACAACACACTAGGAATGCTATAGGCAGAATATATTAAGGTCTCTGCTAGCATCTGTTTGCTGCAGAGGTCACTATGAAAGGATGCTTGTAGTTAGCTACTTCCTCTCTGTGAACTTGAGGTGGTTGTGGACTGTATTTCCTCTGTCCCTCAGTGTTGGTGTGGTTCTGAGTCAGCAAGTGATGGGGAGTTCCCTCATCTCCAGCTGCACCTCACGTGTAGTTTTTGTTTCAAGGTCATTTACGTATTCATCATCCAAAGCTAATTGCTCAGTTTGGGCTCCTAGTAAGTTGAAGAGTTTGAGAGATTGAGTCCTGAAATAATCTTTTGTCTTAGTGATGCTGGTGGATTTGATGGTTTTGGAGTTGGCAGGCAATTACTGTATTGCTAGGTTCTGAAAAAGGAGGCAGCCATAATTTTGGGTTAAAAGTTTGTTGGAAGGAAAAAAAATACTAGGAAACTCTTATTATGGATGTAGTTTTGGATGGATTGACAACACATGCTCTAAGGTGACAGCAGTTCATTCCTCTGAAGCTGGCAATAGCAGCATTTGTAGCGTATGCCATTGCATAAACCCATTGTTTGTTCTTTCCTTTGAAGAAAACAAACAAACAAACGAAACACCTCCACAGTAGTAATATTTGTAATTTACCAAGTGTGTATTTAGGTATTTTACTTCATATAGGGAGTGGTACTGCAATTTAATGGGACACATGCATGTATAGTTAAGTGCTTGGAAAAAAAAAACCAAGTCTGGGAGTGTACTAGGATAAACATAAATCTTTCTACTGTATCAATTTCAGAACTCCTTGAGGTCATGGTAAATGCAAACAGTCTAACTGAAGAAATTATTTTTTGATGCCATACATCGTAAGAGAGACCATGCAATTTTTTAACTGTGTTGTAGAAGGAAATTTATTATAAAATACTTTAGAATTTGTATGACTTTGCATTACATTAATGTCTGTAGTCATTTTTGGTTTGTTAGCATATCACAAGTCCCCAAAATTCTATACCTCTTTCATAAATTTACTAGTGAAGTTGGCTTCACTGTTGATTAGAGTCCCTTTTTAGTAAAAGGAAATATAAAAATATTTGTAGAAGAATCTGAAGGGTGAATAAAGGCTAAAAGACTGCTAATGCGTTTTGATGTAGAATGACCTTAATAGTCTGACCCTGACCAGTTGTAGCAGCCTTATGGATTCTCTAGTGCAAGCTTATGAAAGTGGTGCATTTGCTGTGGATCATTTTACTGGTCCAAAACCAGTGAAATATATGCTCTGATCTGTGTCAGTGGTGGTGGGGAAGCACATATAATATATGCTTCCAGTCAGTGATGGAGAGGGAGTAGGAGGATTTTTCATGAACAATATAATTAAATGCATGTATGTAAAAGATACCTGCAAGATGCTGCTTGAGATAGTACTTTATAGAAATAGATAATTATAGGGAAAAAAATACTTCTCTGGAATGATAATACATGTTATTAATTTACCAGTGGTGTAAAGGTTTTCTGAGTAGTTTGTTTCTTATTCGTAACACAGTATTTTTTCTAATAATCTTTGTGTCTTCAGAAAGGAATTTTAGATCAAAATGTTTTATTGGACATGTTTCACTGGAATTTTAATACGGAACTCATACAGGCCACTGTTGCAAAGGTTTGCTTCATGGCTTAAAAATTACTTGCTCTTGCAGAAGTATGGGAACTATGAAAACTTTCCAACGTTTCTTGTCTATTTACTACAATTTAAATAGTGTACATGGTCACCACTGTTGTGGATTGTACCCATGTTTCTTTAAAGGTTTCCAGAAGAGGTGATGATAATAATTCACCTGCTGCTAAATACTAGCCTACTTAGAAAATAATTCAGAAGTGACTCAGACATCGGAAATGAAAACAGAGTCAGTTGCTCAGGGCTAAATCTTGCAAGGACTTACTATCGGGTATGGTGTGTTGTGACTTTCTTGGGATTAATCACATCCTAAACAGACAAAAAAAAACCCACTTCCCCCTCCTCCTCCCCACTACTCCTCCATTTTCTGTGGAAAGAAAAAGGCTTCAGTGGATTTTGTTTTAACTGTTTCCAAACAAAGCTGTAGGCGGGGTGTGTGATAACATTTGTTTGCAAGAGTGGACAGTTTGGATGCACCTGGAAACTCGTCATCAAAAATACACGTTGTGGGCTATGCTCTTAATGTTGCCCAAAGAAACCTTCAGCAGGAGGTGCTCAGGTGTCCCAAGGATGCTCTGTATATTGGCCCCCAGCTAGGAGCTCTGACAGGAGGGCCAGGGCCAAGGCTGGTGCTCACCGCCCTGCCCCTGCCTGTGACCACTGCTGGTGACTATCTTGCTTTGGTAAGAGGTTGCTGTGTAACATTTTGCTTCCAGGCCTGATTGAAAAAGTGCAGTGAAAATTATATGGTGAAAATGAATTGGCACAGCAGTATACTTTGGGGTGGGTTCATTGAAGCTATCAAATAACTTCCCTCAACTATTATTTAAAAAACAAAACCCAGTGCAATCCATGTCACTGTAACTGAAAAATGGGTGTTAACCCATTGTTCTCTGTTTTAAAGACATGCTCTTTGCAGTTCGCTTTACTGTAAACTTTCCTACTGAGTAAGAATTATGTTAGGATATTACAACTGTGCTCTATACTGAGATGACACAGTAACTGGAGTTGAGTCTTCTTAACAGTTCTGCTTTATGTTTTGGTATTAAGTGTTGCACAAAAACCAGAGCAGAGATTTTGACCTAGACTGCATCTTAGCAATTGGGGAAAGGATGGTGCATTCAATCAGTGTTAATTTCAGAGAGAAATCCTGACCAAAACCATGAAGCCGAATTTCTCAGGTATAAGAGGTTTCATAACCTAAACCTATAAAACTATCTGACTTTTAAAAAAAGTAGGTGCTTTTGGTTTTAATGGTCAAAGTGAGATGCACAGCTGAATATGGCAAACTTGCAGAATCTAGATGTGGAGATCCTATCCTGAACTTACATAGGTCTCTTGCATTTTCAGTAGCGGCATGTATATTTTCTGCCGAGACCCTGACCTCAGACTATGTTGTGTAAATGTGTATGTATTTTTTAAATCAAAAGCATAATTTTTGAATGGACAGTGTACTTGAGGTAAAATGGATACAGGACATAGAAGACTGTGCTTAGTTTAAAATTTTTACTACTTTAGGGCCTGACACTCACTAGGCTGCAGTGAGAAGCATATCATTTATTGTGTTATAAACACTCTTCTATCTTAAATTCTAAAATAGTTGTTTCCTGGAGGAGGCTTGGAATATAAACTGATGTACCTGACAGTTAATTAAAATTCAGTGTTGTTTGTTCTTGCTTAAATTAGTGAAGAAAAGCTTCTAGGAAACACCATAGAGAATAACATTCTGAAGATTTCAAATTATTTTGAACGATGAGAATTCCCATGACTCAATTCCTTAAAGAGTTGAAACACAATTCAGATGCTTCTTTACCACCTGTCACATTTTTTGCATTTTTAGAGCACGTATTTTCTCTCTCTCATAAATAAGTAAAAGGCGTGAACTGCAGAGAGAACCTCTTATTTCCTTTTTTTACCCAGCAGGTTGTTTGCTGAATCCTAGTTAGTGAACTACATGCACATACTACTTCTATTATAGCATTGTAACCCACCTGGACAAATGCATCTAGTGGGAGTCCAAGTGTTTCATTAAGTTACACCAGGAATTAGCCAGTATTGTACAAACCAGAGAAAAGGATGTGTAATTGGTTTTGTTTGTAATGTGAAATCACTGATAGCCAGTTAATACCCTTTTATTTCCTATGCACACAGCCTCCCACATGCAGAAAGATGCAAAAAAAACCCCCAAAAAACAACCAGTATAAAAATAAGTTTTAGGCTATGACAATTAGGTCTCCAGATGTCTGATTCCTTGGTTTGGAAAACTGCACAAGAGCTTATCTGTTCTTGAAATAAAAAGGAATTAGATAGTCCAAAGCTTCTTTCACAATTGCCCATCTGCCAGGGTGTGCATTTCATTTTTCATGTGGTAAATAAAATTTCTAAGTAATTCTTTAAATTGTTGCTGCAGAGCTCATTACAGAGATGTCATGCTTGCTAATACTGACAAACAGAAGACAACAGGACTGACAAAATATGCGGATCACCCATAGTAGGCTTGCAAGGCAGGAAGTCCATCATGGTGAGGGGAATAGTTCAGTGGATTTATGCAGGGTATTAACCACTTCACCTGTGTTATTTCCCTGTTGTCCCTTTCAAGAAATGCAGACACACACTAAGGGGGATGGGAAAGGCAATTGTCCAAGCTTTCTTGTCGGGTTTGTGCCATTAACTTCCCCTCTAAATCAGGCACTCAGGTTTTAAGCTGTCCTTTCATGTTATGTACTCTAGTACAGCGGACTAGATTCATACCTGTGTTTAGGTATGCAGAGATCTCTAGTCTTAATGCTTAAATTTAGAGTCTTACCTTGTTCAGATTTTCACTTCTGCTTGAGTCTGACAGGTTGTGGGTGCTGACACATTGGCAAATCAAGCCCTTTCTATACTTTATACTGAAGTCACAACTGGAAAAGAGGAATCTTACTGACTTGTGTTCCCAAAACCGTAGACTGACTCTTGCATGCTTTTCTAGAGGTGCAGTTAATCAAAACAGCTGCAGCTCAGAACACCTGGAAGTTGTGCAACTCTTAAATGTCTAAATGTAAATTTAAGAATCTAATTTTAAGCAGGCAGATTTGATCATTTTGCCCTTGGTTACCCAGGAAACTAGTTAATTACTATGCATTTGCTTCAGCACTCTGCATGCAGCTTTTAAAACATTTTATTATAATTTTTCTTTTATTTTGTCTTAAGCTAACATTTGTAGAAAGGGCTGGCTTGACAGCTCTGGCAAATGAAATAGTCTGCCTGCCCACGGAATATGTGCTCCCTAGACAGTGGCAGTCCAAACTTCCTCATGCTGTTTTGTCAATGTGCTACAACTTTTCTTGGGGGGTGTGGAGAGAGGAAGAGTTGGAGAAGGAGGCAGGGTCCTTGCACCATCAAGTCTTTGCCACCAAAATGTGTAAGCATTGTCAAGAAAGATGACCTGTATTTTCCTTCCAGCATAGAAAACAGTGCTGCTAAAAACTGGAAGAACTCAAGCTCTGGAAACCTATATCCAGTCTGCAAACCATTGTCAAGTTCACAACCTTGATCCTGCTGCTTTGTTGCAGTTGGCACTGGTGACAGATGATGTCATGAACTAAGCAGAGTTTTCCTTCCTCAGTGCTGAGGCAAAAGAATTTTCACAGAGTTCTGGTGCTGAAGCCTTCAGCAAAAAGTCCTGGGATGATATTTCCAAATTTGAGGTGGAAGTGGGAAATCTGGGAATTCACTCAAAAATGTTAAAATTGCAGCCTGCTGGCTTCACTTCCCAAATGCTGATCAGAGTATGCATAGTTTATTACTCCAGTTTGTCTTGGTGATGACTTTTGTTGAGATAGATGAGTAATATGAATCCTGATACCTGCAAATCACCTAGCACTCCTAGAGAAATCATCCAGGAAACAGTCAGTCTTTTCAGCAATGAATTGTGTATGTGCTTTCCAAGTAGTTTACAGGCCTTCTGGTTCAGTTAGGAGCCTAAAAATCATGTAAGATCATTGATGGAATCATACTACTGTTCTTTAGTGATCACGGTGAATTAATAAATGTTTCAACAAAAAACATGGCAGTAAGAATGGAGCATATCCATGGCATCTTTTAATTTCACCAATCTTTGCTCTATTATGACTGAAAATTGAAATATAGAGGGAACATTTACATCATCCAACTTCAAGCATCTAGTTTAAACAGCTGCAATGCTTCATAATCACTGTTGTTCTATGCAGCTTCTGTAGTTATGAGAGAGGTTATCCAAGAAGTTGTCAGGACTCTTTTCAAGCTGTGCTTCTCTAGGGCAGTTTTTAAATGATCCAGTCCAGGCTGCATATTGCTGCCCTGCCTCATGCCACACAGCCCCATCCTTTTCCTCCGGCGTGTGCTATCACTCGTAATGAATCATTTCTGGGAGTTGCTTGCTTGAAAACTAACCAAGAGTTTCAGACTTTTGGGGTGGAAGACATTGTCTACTGCAGGGAAGAGTTTTGCAGACTTTCGTTTGGCAAGGAATCTGTGATTTGGCTCATAAAAGCAAGAGTATTGCTAAGCACAAATAAAAATGACAGTATGTTAAGACTGGGAGAGCACAAAAGAAATCACTGGAATTTACTCTCTGGTTACAAAAGTCACTTGGGGGACTCTTGTTCTTTGAATGCTGTTTTGAATTACTGAATAATTTTTCATAGCTTTTTCTATAAGGTTATACTTTCAAGTTCAACACTTGAGTTCTGAGAAAGCTGTAAATTGTACTGGTTTTCTTCCTGCAGGCTGTGTAATACAAAGATACTTAGATTACTGGTGCTCTGAACTTATGAACCTTTTCAGCATCTAAATTCAAGATTCATTGCTGCTTTTAATGTTACTTTTAAGAAATTCACGGTGCATTAATGTAACTCTAATTGTGCTATCAGCATTGGTCTCGTACACATTGTATCTTCTTTAAATGAAGAGAAGCAGGAAGAGTGCATAGGAGAAAATGGAAAATATTTCGTTCACCATGTGAATTAGAATATATTCTTCCTACCTGAAGAATCAATATGTTAGAATGCAAGGAGCACTATGTTTTGCTGTCTTGATGCCTATTAGGGGTTCTTAAGTTTTAGAAACGAGTAATCCAGAAAAGAATTCCTTAGTGGATTTGCATTTGTAGGTGTAAGAAACGTGGGTCTGTTATGGAGATGTTAAGAATATATTTATAAATTAGGAGTGAGATCTTGCTTTATAACACTGTAAAAATTTTCATTTTTGGAACCTAGTGAACCTTATTTTACTGGTGTCAACTGATTTTTATTTTTTTTTTCTTTTTTCCTGTTTGAATAACTTCATTTTTTATATAGCTGGTTCTGTGGTCCTAGGATCACGGCCTGGTAAACTCTGAATTTTTCACAGAATGGATGTAGATCATTTATTTTTACTGCTGGGTGGTTTACCTACTGCAAATACCCCTCAAACCTGAATAAGGAAGAAAGAGACTAGATTTAGAGAGAGTGCTGTCAAATTGCAGAAGAGACTACATTCTTGCTTACTCTGTTGAGATTGGCCAAAGAAATAGCTAGAAATTGCCCAGCTGCAATGGATTGCCTGTATTTGTTTCTCCTCCTATTTGTGTTGGCCAATCACACAGACACGTTACCTAGCTATAAGGCGGTGATGACCGTTATCTCTCCTATGTGGTTTATTAGTTGCAAATTCTGTTTAGTAGAAACCTTTATCAATTACAGCCTTGTCAAGGACTAGCAGAACACTTTCATTCACCTTAATGATATTGGCGTAGTGAATTTTGTGACGGTTCCTTTAAATTCAGTGGATCTTGCTTCACTTTGCTTTGTCATATTTACTGAAAGTCATACAAATCTTTTGTAATTATACCAACTCAGGGAGCTTCAAACCTGTCCTTTTTTACTTTTTTTTTTTCAACGGCGATGAGTATCTCTGCCTTTTGTTATAATCAGAGTCTATTCAAAACAAGCAAAAACTGACTTAGTAAAATGTATGTTAAAGGCAAAATAGAGATAATTCTGAGGACTAGACTTCTCAGGTGGCTGTGAGGTACTGCCAGAATTAATTTATCTTTCATTATTTTTTGGGAAAGATGAGCAGGCTATATAGCCAAAGTACACAATACCTTTGTGTATGCAGTTACAGAGACTCATTTGCATCGCTGCCTGTGTTTATATGAGATATATATATATGAAATCACATAAATCCATTGATATAAGAGCTGTTCTTACGCTAGAGAAGCACTGTTTTTTCTCAATAAACTTAATTCTTAAGATAAAAAGCAAGTAGAAAATCAAACTGCTGTCTTCATGAATCTTATGGACTTACTGTCTGGAAGCTGAGCTTTAACACAGAGCACATGGCAGTGTGTGGGACTGGGCAGTTCCAAGGTCTTGTACAATAATAAAGAAAAAGTGTATGCCTCTGAAGGCTAGGACTAATACATTACTATCTGGGTTTAGATTGATAGCATTACTTTTTTGGTAGATTGAATTGGATGTTTTTTGCATCACAGCAGACAGTGTTAATACTGGCTTTACTTTTTAACATTGGAGACAGTTTTCTGAATTCATGTTGGTGCTATTTATATGTAGCTATTGCTGTTGTTTTTATTGAGGTCATTAATTTTAATAAACCCAAGCAACACAAGTAGGCTATTACTGTCATAAATCCAAGCACAAATAGCGTTAAATTTTTAAAGATTTATCTAAAGGAGTGTCTCGGTTTTCCTCCTCTTCCTATGCCATGAATAAAATTTACTGAACAACGCAAAGGTTTACATTTTTTCAAGTAGTACATCTCCTTTGTAATGGTGACCAGATAAAGCTGACAGGTGAATGTTAATGTTAACTCTACAGTGATGTGCAAGAAGAAACCTTGACGAAGTCCTTCAGAATAGGTACTCCAATGAAAGTCTCCAGGATGGTGAGAGTTCAGGCTCATAAAAAAACCTAACAGGTTATACTACACATACACACTCTGAAATTAAGGTAAATGCAAGGTAGTTCAACTAAACACACGATTTATTGCTATCTAAGGGCATGCAAATAGAGTGATGTGTTGTTGTGTTTTAACTTAAATAGCTACAGAATCAGGTCATACGGTCACTCTGCTTAAAATGCTAGGACAGCTTACATGCAGTCACACAGAAGTGGCAACTCTGGGTCCCTAAGGAGGAGCAACTGAGACCCCACTGTCACTGGTGACAGCCCATGTGCAATGCAGTAACCTCCTTGTGTCTGCATGGCACACCCCTAAAAATTGTTACAGCAACGTCGTCCTATCGTGCAGCTTTTGAGGGATCAATGACTGCAGTCAAATTCTTTTCCTCCTCCCTCTCCAGGAATGTATTTGCCTTGCTGTGGAAGGTGTAAGCTGCTTTGTGCAGTGGGCTCCATGTGGACCGGGGGCTCCCCTGGGGAACAGAGTCCAGTAGGAGCAGGGCTGTCAGGCCGGGCCCGTCCCACCACCCCAGCCAGGGAGGAGGGCAGCCTGGGGGCAGCCCTGGTGCTAGACATTGGGCTGCAGGTGGCACCGGCTCAGTGGGGCCCATGTCAGGGCAGGGCCATGGGGCACTGGAGACCGGCCCTGCTGTGGCATCACTGGGGGCTGATGTCCCCAGGGGCTGACATGGCGTCCTGAGCCGTGGGCAGGTGGGGGGAGCCTCAGGGGGCTGTCCAGGACATGTAATGCCTGTGGGTGCCCTCAGGGCCCTGCTTCCACCTGTGCTATATAGGTATTTCCTTAGTGTTGCGTGCACTGTCATCTGTTATGCCCCTTGAAGTTGTTGAACTCGGAAGAAAATACAAGGGGTGGACATTCAGTATTCGTATTTTGCTGTATAAGTGAATATGTTACTAGTGTTGAGTGGGCAGTGTGTCTTACAACAGGAAAGTAATGCCCTGAAATACAGTCCTGGAGTGTTTAGCCAGAGTTGTTCTCCAGGACAGGCATACCAAGAACAGGAGCAGCTGTAATGTTCAGGCTGAACACCCAGCCAGCCTGGTGTCCCATCTCTGACAGGAGCCTGGCAAAGAGGGAAGAAAATAGACCCAGTAATTGTAATTTCCAGTTATTAGAATTGGTATCTTTGTCTTTACTAGCTCCTAGGGTGTTTCTCCATTCATGAAGAAAGAACAAAAAAATCCATTTTCAAATCTAAGCTTCTGGCATCTATGGTGTCCCATGCCAAGGGTTTCTATAGCTTAACAATGCCTTGTGTGGAAAAGTAGCCTTTTCTGTTCATTTTGAACTCACCAACATAATTAATTTAATGCTCCCTAATGTTTTTATTGGAAGACACAGTGATTAACTACTTCTTAGTCATCTTTTCCATGCTGCTTATGAATTTATAGTTCTGTGACATTCCTCCCTTAGTCATATCTTTATCCAAGCTGAAGACTCCCAGTTTACTTAGTCTTTCTTTTTACAGAAACGTTCTAGACTTATTGTCCTTTTTACCTTTTTCCATACCTCTATCAGTTGTTCTGTGATTTTTCAGATGGGTGTACCAGAACTGCATGTAGCTTTCAGGTTGTGGGTACACAAATGTATAAAAATTCACGATGTGAAGAAATTTTCTTTGATGTTCTGTTCCCTTTCAGGTAATTTAGTTTGCCTCTAACCTCCAGACATGAAGTTGATGTTTCTGTAAGGTTATGTACTGTAACTATGATCTGGCTCATAGGTGGTAATACTCAGGTTAAAACTAATTTTGAGGCAAAGTCAGAAATATCATGTGCATTTATGTGCATTGTTATATGCAGCTATGTAATTTTCTGGTACCATCCAGTCACTCAGTATCAGTAGGTCCTGCTGCCATTTCTTGCCTTTGGCTGCCTTCTTTACTAATCTGTGACTAACTTTCTGTCACCAGCTAACTGTCTGCCCACTAGGATAAATTTTGTCACGTAACTAAGAAAATGAACACTGAAAGCAGTAATGAATGTTTATTCAAAGTGCATTTGCTAATGTTGGGGGAGGAAATCTTAACTTTAGTAAACTGCTACTGCTTTAGATTCTTCAGTGATGCACTGATGTGATTTTACAGATTATTTCTGATTTTTTTAAGATAAAAGGGGTATAGAAATGGTTTTAGCTGAGTACCACTTTTTTAATGTTTAGCTTAACAGTGCTTTTGTTAGCTTACAATCTTCAGAACTCCCTGAATTAAAAATCTTTCTTCTTTCCTTAACAAACTCCCCAAATCTGCATGCATTTTTTGGACTGAGATTAAGAATAGAAATTATGTTTGGAGGGGTTGGGGCCAGGAAGCTAAAATGAAAAAGGGACTTCCTTTGTAGTCCTGGTATGCTAAGTCTCTATGCTATTGAGGTACATCTGCGGTGTATTTATTAATTAAGTCTATCTGAAATATTAATTAATAAAATTCACATGTGACGTGTTTAAGATGACTCTTACAGTAGAGGGAGAACTCAGTGTAGCATTCAAAGAAGAGGTAAAACTGTCTGTACGTTCACAAATAAAGCCAGGAAAAAATACTTCAGGTAGAATAAGGGAGGGAGGTCTTCCTGGCAGTCATCATGTAGTGTTTTAACATTGGACTGGTATTGTGGAATGAGGCATCACAGTTGCATAGATTTTTATATGGTTTTACAGGTGGAATAAGTCATAATAAGAGCCATAGTAAGCTATTTGCTATGGTCATGGGCTGGGACAAGCTGAAACTATTGAAAGTTTCTGAGCACGTATTGAAAATGAAGAAAATGTAGATGGAAATTGCTTCTGCTGCTCCTTCTGTTTTTGGCACCCTCTCATATTCTCAGGGGACTTTGTTGCTTTCTGACACTTCTGACAGCAGTCAAAAGATTTTTGTAGAACATACTGAAGGCTCCTTAGCTTTTTGAGTGAAGGTGTTGGGGCATGCTACAAAGTCTAAATGCATCTTTGTTCTCCACTGCAAAGATATATTTTCAAAGATGAGACAGGGGACTTGCTGAAATTGAGGGAGAATCAGTGAGTGGTAGCAAAAAGGTAATATTATTGCAGAAGAAAAAGCAAAATATACTACCACTATTATATGAAAAGATTGGAGTTTATTCCTCGGGTGTACCAGACACTTAGAGGATAAATGGGGGAAAAAAGAGAGAAAAGGAATTTGAGCATAGCCTCATTATTGGAAGGGGTTTCTGAATATCAGATGCACCATGACAGGATTTTTTTCTTCATTATGCTCTCTGCTCCAACATCAATGCCACAGAGGATGAGCACAAGTACTGTAGTTACTATGACAGCGCTGGAGCACTCAGCCTGGGTGGCATGATGGATGCAAACATGACTCTCTAGGTCTTTTGCTAGATTTGCCTGTGAGTCAATGTATCATTTTCAGGGCAATTCAGCATCAAATACCAGTAATATTTTTGTGGTATTTGTCTTTTCACGTTTCTAAAAGTAGTTCTTTAAATTCCTCTGTCTTATCACTCTATTAGGTGAGCTCTGACTTTAGTCTTTCTTGTCTGTCTTCCTTCATCCCATAGACATGCCTCATTCTAGTCCATAGAGATTTCTTCTGTCAGAAAGGCTGAAGAGGGCACTTTGGATCCTGTAAGATTACATTAACAGAACCACATTACTCATTTTTCTGGCTCTGCATATACCTTGGAGAAATAATAAAGATTTAAAAATTTTTTTCTTCGCAGCATTGGCTGTTACAGACATCCCACTATCTGCCAATTCAGTTTTAATCACCTTGTACAGTATGCCAAGATTGCTGTTGAGAAAAGTGGCCTTAAACAACTTCTGCAACCTCATTATCCTCAGCTGCCTTTGGAATGCCATCATCTAGTGAGCATTAATTCATTTTGATGGAATTGGTGTTGCCCTGTAGCCATTCCAGCTCTTAGAATAGCGATGGGGTAGGGCCGTGCCCTTCCTCTGTCTTGCCACAGCAGAGTGGCGTAGTTTGCTTACACAGCAGGTACCCACCTTGAAGTAGCGCCGCTAGCTTTATAGCAGCCGAGCTGAAGGATGACAACATCGAGGCTGGAGAGGAGGAGATAGGGCTTGCTTTTCAAAAAGGATACCATACAAACCATTAGTTACAACATTTTGAACAACTGTTAGATCACATGCTGTGTTCTGCCCTGTGCTTATCTAAGGTAAAATAAGTAGAACACAACAGCAAAATTTTTCGGACTGCTTTTTGGTTTTGCCCTTTTTTTTAACCTTCAGATAATTTCTTCTTTCTCTCAAACTTGCAGATCTTCATTTCAGTCAAGAAGTTTGCCTGGGTACTTTCTTTCAGCTTTCTACAGGAAAAGCTGTGATTGTCTAGCAGAGAACAGAGCATTGGAAAATTCTTGCACTGAGCCAAAAAACTTCAGAGAAGCTTTTTGTCAAATAATCATTTACAGTGTCTGAGCCCATTCTTATATAGTAAAGAGATAAATTGCCAAAGTTGCCATCTAAAAAGTAATTTGCACAGCTACAAAACATCAAAAAGGGAATATATTAATTTCTGCAGATATAGCAAATAGTTTCAATGTCCTTGGAGGGATCTCTGGATAAGTGCAAGCGTATTTATTGAATTTTTAAGTTGCTAGGTAATTTCCTTCAGTTTGAACTATCGTGGCTTAGATAAAAACTAATAATTTTTTCCCCTCATGTTTAAAAACATAGTATCTGTGCTTCTCAGACAAAACTGTTGAGCTTTATAATAATTTTTTGCAAAGTATCTCAGTTTATTACAAAATTGGTATGTAGTTGAAAGAGCAAGCTCAGTTAGTTTCCAGTATACCCATTGCTTTTTTAATCTGAGAACTAAGCTGAAAACCATGCAAGAGACAGATACGTCAGAATGACATGTGTTTACACTTTTTCATTGTTACTAAGTAACTTTGTAGAAGTTGTCAGCCACGGAGAGCTAAGAAAAACAAAGGCCAAATTCTGTTAATATTTATATTGGTGCAAATTTTGAAGAAAGGCAATGAACTTTGTAAGGTTATTTTAGCAATATGTATATGATAATAGAACACAATATCAAACGGAAAAACACATTACTGTCATGCTTTATTGTTCAGGCTTTCTCAGCAAAAAGCTCAGCAGCTGAGCACAAAGCTAAATTTTGGAAACAAATCCAGCCCCGCAGTCCTAGCAGACAAAGTGGGATGTCTTACTATTTGGTGTGTCCCCTAGAGGAGCATAATTGTCGTAAGAGGGATAAAAGTGTTGCATGTTGTGGAAGGGGCTTTAAAGAATGTCACAGAAGAAAGGGACAAAAAAATTATAAATCTGTCAAAAAGTCTTAGTAACAAAGGAAAATCAAAATCAGATCTCTTCTTGGTGATATATAATAGGGTAATATGTGAATATTTAATAAGGTGCCAGATGCTTTGAATTGTCTATTAAATTTTGATTAAGACTTTTTTATTCAAAGTATAAATCAAGCTGATGACTTTACACCATATTTGATGTATAGATAGTGTTTCTTTATATATTTAGTGTAATCTCAAAAAGATCAAGAGGTTTGTTTAGCAGAGAACCATGTTAAACAGAAGTGCTTGAGCTATGAGGTTGCTACACGGCTGTATATTCTGAACATGGCAAAATGAATGTGGTAGATTGTAGCCGCAGTTTTATGTCCTTGGCGAAATCTGAATTTGAGCTCAGTAAGTGGATGAGTTTTGGCATAGGTGCATATCTAATTATGCCTTTAGGTCCACAGGGAACTGGAGTTTTCACAGCCAGGCAGAATGAACTGAAGAAAAGGCAAAGGTTTTGAAGTGCATATTGTCCCTGAAAAGGGTTGTTTTGAACAAGTGACTTTTATGTGATTATAGTCTGCGTTTGAATGCCCCTTGAAAGAAAAAGGCTACGGTTTTATGATTTGAAAGAAATTTATCACATTTCTATTCAAAATGGATTTTTGGCTTTTGCAAAATAAAAACAATTATATATGCTTTTTTGAAGATTGAGTTAAGCCTTGTTCCTTTTAAAGACAGTGGCAAAATTCCTATTATACGCAGCAGCTTGTTCAGAGCCAATGGCAAATTCAATACAAAAGAAAGGTGGGGAGTAGAGAAAGGCAGGAGCAGATGGGAAGTTTGCCATCAGTATAAAAATGGGGAACAGGAGAAATGGCATAGAAGATCATGACTCAAACCGTGACTTAAATCTGCATTGGGAGTGGGCTAGCAAGGTTGGTGGCTCTTTAGTGGGTAAGGATAGGGTTTCAGAGCAACGCTCTCTCCAGTAACTCCTTACTAAACAGAACAAGTGTGGCTCATTTGGTAAGCTTACTGCAAAGCATTTGTCATTTTTAGTGAGATAACATCTTGGTGTGTTCGTGGACATTTATGTCTATAATGCATGCGCACGCACGTCTTCAGCTGAAAGCTGCAGTGAAATTTTGTCCTTTGCTATATATAGAGAATATGCATTCCGAACATCTCTGCTGTACGTTTAGAGTTAGGTTTGAGAGGGGACTGTGCATCTCTCCCATATCGCTCCACTATAAAAAAGGTAACTTTGACCCCGGATCGTTAAACTCTCTCTGTCTCTGAAATTTTGTAGGGTGTAGTCCAGACAGCACTGATGACCTACAAAAATTCTGATAGACGATCTGTAGCTGACCCACTGAACTATATTAAATGTTACTGTTTACTTCACTTTTATTGCAGTTGTGATTTGTGATAAATAAGTGTGGTTTTCTATTACAGTTCTTGAGGTCTAGCAGTGTTTCAGTGACACAGAAAGTTTGGGAACTACTATTCTATGTGTTTGATATACAATGGCATTTGCCCAGAAATAAGCTTTGTAGGACATATATGTGTATATGTGCGCTTTTCTTACAAATGCCAGCAAATACACCTATTAATTTGCTCGGCTACCATTAATTCATTCAGTGCACATCAATCAACAAAATCAAACTTTTTTTAGTTTGTGAAGTAATGCTTTCTGTAACTCTTAATAGACTAATATGGGAATAAAAACCTGCAATGTAAAAATAAAATCTACGTAGACATGAACATGGAGTATCAATCAGCTGATAGTATGAACACATGAGCATTTCATATAGCTTCTGCAGTAAGTCTGTCTTGTCTTGTTCTGGTATCGTATATTACCTCAGAAAGAATCAAAGTAGTTTGTTTTGAATATGCTCTGGAAGAAGCATGTGCATAGTATATCTGTACCTGCCTACCTATAACCCAAATAAACCAACCAACCAATCCACCCTGAAATAAACGGTGACTTACTGAAAGGATATCCTTTCGGTGAGCATCATTCTACTGTATGAGCATAAGCTTATGTGAATAAAGTCTTACTTTAACTTGAGCCTTTAACTTCAGCATTGAACCCTGAAAGGTGTACTGCATATCAGGTAAATAATAAAAATTTGTTGCAAATATAATGACATTTTTAACTTCTCCTTTAATACAGATGTTGAGGATGGTATGGACTGCATGGACAATAGGTATAGATAAATTAATAAAACACATTTTATTAATTTTCTTTATAAATGGCTAGGAAATTAAGAAAAGCAGGAGTGTTGCCATTAGGCTTACTTTTCCTATACAGAGGGAATCTGTACATTAAGAATAGTGAGAATCACTGTTGTCTCAGCAAGTATGTACAGGGACACAAGGTAACACAGTGTCATCTGGAAGTGTTATCAACCTATATTATCTGTTTGTTATTTGTGAGTAGTAGAGTATCCATGTGCATTGCTTCAAATTATACTTGTTAAAACGTTACACATTCAGAAAGCAAAAGTGTACGTGATTTTACTTGAATTTCATTTATTATATTACCAGAACACACAATGAACACTTTACTGGTTTTTATTCGTATGAAATGCATTTCAGCCTTAAGGAATGCATAGAAAAATTATTTAGACTCTAAGCTTGTTTTCACAAGTGCAGTGTGCATGTGTGTTACAGCTGTTGTTTTCAGAAGAAAACTTAAAATGCAAATTAATATAATAGGACAGTGTAAGATCTACATAGCTCAAATTACTTCCAAAATGCTAGCAATTATTTAGCATTTTGCTAGTTTCTGAGAAATGAGCAAACTTAGGTGTTTTGAGACCCCTGGAACCTTATTATATGAAAATTTCTGACAACGTGGCAGATGAAATGTGGATGTCTGTGGGAATTTTACAGAACTTAACAAAATAGCTAATTTCTTGAGAGACTGCTTCTAATAAATTATTGTTATTTTTAGGTTGAGCATGACTGTCATCCTGAGACTGAGATTTCCCACATAAATCTCTATACTGTTCTTTAGATGCTTTTGCTGTGTTAGGCCTTGATGTTTAACTGAAAACTTAAGGTGCACTTTATTTTGCAGTTTAGAAAGGGCTTGTAAGGTATTATGAGCACAAACCGCAGCCCAAAACAATTTTCCTCAGTTGACAGTCTGCCATAAGAGTGTTTTATTCCACATAATTTAATTTCTTTTCCTCCCAAGAGAGCATTCCCATTGAAGTTTGTTGTCAAAAAAAGAAAAGGGGAAAAAAAAAAAAAAAAAGGCCCCAGTAAAATATTGGGCTTCAAAGTAGGATGAAAGGTGATAATGTTTAGTGACACTTTTTGGCATGCAGTTACTCTTTCCTGGAATGTTCTCTGATACATCATCACTTCTATTGGTGAGGTGCAATACACCTCCTCTCCTTTCAGGAACATTGAAACATCAGTGAGGGATGTGTGCCTCCACCATGTCAAATTGCTGTGTGGCTATTTTGTATTCAATGTTCATCTTCATCTCTCTCGCTTTTTTTTTTTTTTT
>VZTL01002107.1:6521-39992 GCA_013400535.1 Scopus umbretta
TTTTTTTTTTTTTGTCCAGGCAAAAATCCAGCTGGGATCACATCATAGGGAAAAAAAACCTGTGACTGTAAACCCAGAAAGGACCAACAGGCACTGTCTGCAAAAAACTAAAATAAAACCTGATGCATTTAAGTGACCAGCTGTGCATCCAATGATGCCTTGGTCTACCTGGATGAATGCCTTTCCTAAAGCAGAGCTTTCCCTCAAACTATTCTGAATTAACTGCAGTCATTGTCCTTTGCTTTCTTGAGAGCTATACCTATTCCTAGAACTAATTTAAATTAGCTGTCCCAACTAATTAAAGCATCTTAATTAACGGAGAAATACTGAGTCTTTATCAAGCATTCCTTGGCTGGAAGACAGACTAAGATACCAGAGCTGAGCAGAAGAGAGATGTTTTCTCTTATGCTTTAAATAGCTTGCTAATACGAAAATGTGGTTATCACCAAGCTCTCAAGAGGATGAAGTTGTTTTCCCACAGCTATAACCCAAATCTGGATTGTTACTCCATTTCTACTCAAACTCCCACTGAAGGTAGAGTGCTGTTACCTGAGGAAAGGCTGGTTTTGTGTGGGGTGGCTTGCGGAGGACGTGTAAGCTGGGATATGAGCTGGGGAGAGCATGAAGGCAGTATTACTCCCTTCCCTGTGAGAGGAGTGAGAGTGTGACTCACTGGAAGTGGCTAGTATCCTCCCCCTCTGCCCTCCTAGCCCTGTGGTCATCAGTTGGGTCAAATATAGCAAGGAGGAGGACAGGGGCAAGCCATGGTCCACCCCTGCTCAGATGCCTGCTCCAGGCACAGGGTGTGAAGGCCAGTGGTACCACCCATGTAATCCCACGTGTGCCCTGCACTTGCATGGGCCAGGTGGCTGAAGCCACTAGCTGTCTTTACACCAGGACTTTCATACCTGCCTCCTTGTGCAGACAATATTCTTGTCTTGCTGTTTTCAGATTCACCATCTGAGCAGGAGAGTTTTCTTCGGTCATCGAAATTCCTTCTCTTCAGGTTCCCTGGGGGGTTTTTCTGTTCCTGAACATCTGGTGCTCATTGTTCTCTGCTGCCCAGGGACATCTGGCTCCCAGCAGAAGTGTGCCTGAGCAACGATGGATGTGAACATTGGAGCCCCCATGAAATCTTTCTGATGACAAACAGCAGAAAAGAGAAGTATTTTGTAAGAACTCACTAGTCTGTTGACTACAGCAATACACAGTTTTTAGAGAGCACATTAAAACAAGCAAAGTAATTACTATCCAGTCTAATTGGCTCAGAATTTAATCACCCTTGCAACTGAGGAAAAAGACCAGAGTCTGTCTGTTTCTAATTTGAGCAGTACAAAATTTCTCAGTGCATGTCCTGGAACACCAAATAGGTGAATCTATGTACCTTTTATCTCTCAAATCAGTGACCCTACCATCCTTTAAATTCTCCATTCCACCAGTGATTACAGTAATCCAATGGATCATTTAAAACAATTAGTACTAAACGAGAGTGATCATGAAGCCCCCTAAGTCTTAGTTTGTGCGATACCTTCTCCAGCACTCATTTTTTTTCTGCTGCCACAGATAAAGAGTTCTTGACCAATCAGGACAGGAGAATCCCATTTCTGTTCCTGCAGTGTTTGCACGAGAGTGCTCCCATCCATTCTGTTTTAGAGAGGGGGAGGGAGGAGAAATGTTGCCCTTGAGAACACTTTGCTGTGCAAACACCATTCCAGACTAATGATTTTTAGTCCATCAAATCAACAAAGCAGATAATTTCCTTCGTTCTACTTCAAGTCATCGTGAGCTTCTTTATGTCTGACTCAGACCAGATCCCCTTCTTCTAGTTTGCCTTCATTTTTCTCTCCTATATTGTCTTTTGCTAGGACTGGACAATTATAGCCAGCTGCTGCCCCACGCAGGTGCGTTAGGAAAGGAGGGTGCAGAATTTCTGAATGGCTGAACACATTGTGTTTTGCAGTATGAGGGACAAGGCCCTGGAAGGTAGGAGCACAACTGCACTAAGGTTTTTTAGGTCCAGCTACTCTTATGTATAGCTAGGCAAGAGGAGTGCATTGTATGAAGCCCAGGAACATAAGAATATAGGTAAGTTAGAATGCAGATCTGCAGAGTCTAATGGAGGTAGCTAGAGCTGCTCAGAATTAAAAAAAACCAACAAACCCCCAGCTGATGAGGGTCATTAATGTAAAGGTCAGAAAGTTGTATGTAGAAACAGAGTGGACTTTAGCAAAATGTTAAGAAAGACAAGTATAATGAAGAATGAAATCAAGTCGAGCATGATTTAATCCAAGAGAGCTGTGAGTGATATGCTGCTTGTTGGTATCTGCTTTTGAGTATTGGCCATAAATCAAGACGTCTTGACTTATTGGTAAGTATGTGCCACTTCTGGGGCTGTGTAAAAGAACTTTTATCCAACACTGCACTCCATGCCATATGGGTCTTCTAGCAAGTTGATTTCTTTCTCTCGCAGCAACTTTCATTGTGGTCATGTAGCTGTTCATATTACATTATAAATGGCTACATATGCAAGCTCTGCCTAATGATGCTTCTGACTCTTACCTTTTGTCCTTTTCAAGGGAGTAGACATAAAGGAGGAGGAAAGCCCTCAAGTAATATCACATTGGAAGGACTGTACATGTCATTCACACTTACACCTTATATCATAAGGTCAAGAGCTTCCCTTGCCTTTGGAGGGCTCCCTGGAAGGGAGATCAAAAGAGACTTTCCTCTGAATCAGAGTAACTATGGGGTGGCCATTGCTAGCATATATGTGTGAGATATATATGAGCTACTTTCTCATATTTCCAAGAACAGAGATTGCATGAAGGTCAAAGAGACTATGGAGAATTAAAGGCAACAGAGCAATGAACTCCCTCATACCTTCCACCCTAAACTATGTAAGATTGACACACCAAGGAATATACTCTCAAGAGTGGCTTACCTTGCCTCCCTCCATGACACACAGGTGTTGAGAGTTGCCTTGTCTCAAGACCAAGTCAAGTAGGTACAGCCACCCAGACCTAGTGAATCTGGGTAAAGGAAGGAAGAATAGGCAATCTTTTCCCAGGAACAGGCAATCGTCTCTTCTCTGGATGAACTGTTAAAGCTCCTTTTTCTATGCTGGATTATTTAAAACCTGTTCAATTTTGCAGTAGGTTCTCTGAGATTAATATTTTAAGCGCTTCTGTAGTCAGCATAACAAAATTTGAGAGAGGTCATTGCTGCCTTGTTGGGTATTGATTTCTGCCCAGTGAGGAAGCATTTTAACTGGGTTACAAAGTTGTCTTCTCTGAGATGCTTAAAATAGGACCAAGGAACCATTGTGGTATAAACTAATCAGCTGGACATCAAATTCAGAGATGATCCTGAAATTGCTTAGACATTGATTCTTTGCTATCTTTTCCTGTGGAGCATATTGCTCAATTCTGTTACCATCGAACTGGTGTCAGAAGGAAATTTCAGCGAGCAGCAGCAATAGAGAAAACTTAGAGATTTATTTTTTTTCTACAGAAGATTTTGGTCTTTTCAGTATTTTAACAGTAGGGGTGTGTGATCAGATAAATTGCAGCTTTTGTATGTTTTTACTGCTTTTCAATGGAACAATGTTACTACTTATGATTACTACACCAGTCAGGCACGAGAGAATGGATGTTGCAAGTATATCATGATACTACTCTCAAAATTATAAAAAGACGTCAAATTAAGAGACATCAGGCAGCTGATCTACCCCCCAAAAGTCCCACTGAACCTGTCCATGCAAAAAGAGGGCAAAATGGGGACTTTTCTTCCCCCTTTTAGCTGCATCCCTGTTTGTTTAGTACTTTTGAGAGCCTAGGATGAGAGGCATAATCCACAGCATGCCCAGTGTGGGCCTTAGCCAAACCCCATAGAAATCAATTGGAAAATATCTTTCAGGGGAAGTGGACTAAGCTTGGTATTAATCAGAAGCTGCCAAACCTTAAGTAGTTGTCTCTGTGCTAATGCGATGTTGTCTCCCATCACAGCCCCTGTTCTGATTTAAATCTCCTTTTTCTTCCTGGAAGGGATAAGTTTGTTTTATACTTTAAAGTGCCACTGGCATGAGGTTAGCAGAGGCTCCCAAGAGCTTGTGGAAAAATGTTCTGGGATGCTTTTTGTGCCTGAATATGGTCTCATGCTAAGAGAAGGTTGCAGTGCTGACATGAGTGCACAATATGGTTGAGACATTGCAAAAATAAACATAGGCAAAGAGGACTGATCCACCGTTCTTTGCTAGAGCTGAACATTGTTGCCGTGCTCTGACGGTTCAGCGGGGACCTCTCCCGAGGTCCAAGGAGCACACAAGGTTCTAGGTGGAACACATGACTGATGCAAGGGAAAATTGCCTCTTTCCTGGAGGGGCGCAGGATTTCTCAAAATCAATCTATGATCCATGTGGGGTCAGATCCGGTGGTGGTCTGAAGTAGCTGAGAGCTCTGTTGCTTAATATCAATTGAGAATTTTGCCTGCAAGTCTGAAGCAGTACTTATTTCCAGGAGGCATTGCTAGGAGGTCCATGACAGCTAATGGCTGCAATTCTCTGTTAAGTCCTCTCATTGCAAGGAGAGTTATTTCCTTTTTTAATTCATTCTGTCTTCTAGTTGTGTTTTCTGACTTTTCCTCTTTGACCTCTGTGGCTTCCTTTGCCCTACTTTTCCATCAGGTTAAAAGAAAAAAGATTTTTAAATAGGACCAGCTCCTCTTTTGTGCTAACTGACCACTGCAAAGTAGGATCTGCTTCCTTTTTTGGGCTTTTGCATATATTACTCCCAGTCTTCTTAGTACCTGTTGGCATATATCATAGGCAGTGCTCCCTCAGCTTCTTTTCCTGACTGCAGGGAGAATGCAAGTTAAATCCCCATAAGTGAACTAGCACACTGGAGGACCCCCCTGCTGAGCACCAGACAGATGGATGTGGAGACAGAGATATGGTGACTGGGATCTAAACAGCATAGGGAGTGAGAACTAGAGTGGGGGAAAAAAGCATGGGTTCTTCTCTTTTTCCCGTGTTGTGCAAGTAAGAGGGAAATATAGAGAGATACATGCAAAGCAGGACCAGTTATACCCTCCCTTTAAATTCTGCTAAAACTCAATGATGGTTTCCCTGTGTTTCTCAGTAATAGCGCATTGGAGAACACGTTTCACCAGAAGAATTAGAGTCCACCAGTGGTTCAGTGCAAGACATGGCATGGAACGTAGACATGCCAAGACATGTTGGGAATGTATCAAGGAAATATTTTTTTTTCACTTTGACCCTAATACCTTAGTCTATATAACATTCTACAACCAGCAAGGAAACTACTTAGAAAGAAGCAAAATCTTCGTGTTTCTTAGCTTGGCTCACCACCCTACCTGTGTTTGTTCTTCCCATCTCTTGCCTTGAATGCATGAACCTTTTTTCTCCCCCCATTTCAATCTCCAGCCTGGCAAGTCACAATCATAGAATCACAAAGTAGGCAGTGTTGTGGATAGCTTGGCTCTGTTTTAAGCACAGGAAGAGCTGGGGCTACCATTTTAAAACTCTTCTTCTGCTTTCCATAGACTATGAAATAACTGGTCTCCTGGGTGTTCACAGAGGCACAGCTCTGTTCAGGCTGCAGGTAGTCTTCTACTGAAGATCTAGATATAAAACTAATGCATTCACAAAAAGCCTCTAAATCCTCTGGGAATAAATGCTTGCAAAGCAAGTATTTATAGGAGACAAAATCTCGTTCACTTATATAAAAATAAGTGTTTTTTCTTCTTTGCTCAGACCATGTTATCTTGCTTTTCAGTGTGGGACTAGCTAGCAAAACCAGTCGAACCCAAAAGCCTAGACCACAAGCCCTGGGAAGGAAATGAGGTTTTGCCATAGCTATTTCCTTACCACCTGTATCCAGAGAGAACATACTGTGGTGCCAACCTTTACTGTCCTCGCTCAGTCGGTGGTTAAAAATAGAAGTCCAGACCCAGCAGAGAACATACATATCTGCCATGCATTTGTCTCCTAGTGAAGTGTGCAGCCATCAGTTAGTCCCCATACATCTCTAGATTGTGAGTGGAGGCAGAGAAGTGCCTCCAAACAGGATTCACGACATCCTGCTCAGAAATGTCAGCCACAGATAACAGAGGAGAAAGTACTGAGGAGTAAGTCTTAACTCCTGTTTGTCTCTGGGAGGGAAGAGCCTTACTTGGTGTCACAGAGAAGCACCTCATTCCACTGAGGATGAGTGGCTTGTCCTTCTTTCCTGCAAGTGGATATCCAGGTCCTTTTTGGGAACTGGCAGAGGAAAATCACCCTTTGAAGATAATCAGATGACAGGTGTTTTATCCTTTTTGCCAATAATAAAGTATGTTAAAGCACTCTTCCATGACATGAGAGGCCCATATCCAGATCATGCCTCCTCCAGTGGGGATTCACATGCACACTTTCCATTTCCCACAACAATGCTGGAACCAACAGGCAGTAAACTATTGTGAAGGGAGGGGCTGGGGGAGTATTTTTGGTCTCTTCTGTTGAACTGAGCCTGTTTTTGCATTTTCACCGTTGTGTCTGTGGACTGATTTAATGTCATTCAGTGCTGAAATAAGCTGAAATGGCTATTTTTGTTTTGGAAAGGAATGAAAATTTTGATCAAAAATACCCATTCCATTGCCAAATTTTCATCTTCTAGCAGCAGACTGATTTTTTTTTTTTTTTTAAACACTTTTAGGTGGGGAGGTTTTTGAAAGTCTTTGCAGAAAGCAGATTCCTAGCCAATAACTAAATGCTGACATTATGGAGAGTCCCAGTGTGTTATTTATGTTATGAGTGAAGTGAAGAATACATGAGACTCTTCCTTTGTGTCTCATTTCCAGCCTTAGAAGGTGAAAATGTATCTTGAAGCAACCTTAACTATCACTAAAGAAAACCAGTTATATGAATTTGTTGCATGAACTAATCAGTTCACTTTGTTAGCTTCAATGTATAAAAGAATTCTGCAAAGAATGAGTGAATTTTAATTTTGTCTGTGAAGTTTAGCTTTGTAAAATTTATGACTGTGGAATTCAATTAAAGTCAGCGGAGTTGAGCCAATAGAGAATTTGAGCTCAAAAGAATAAATATCTCTCATGGTCTCAATAGACCAGCGTGTTAGTGGGCTGTCAGTTTCTAAAAGTCAACTGCATTTGCTCTGGAAGACAGGAATAACTGTAAATAACTCTAGCAGAAGCTTTAAAAAATACTATTTTCTTTCATGCCTGGATTTTCTGTTTCATTGTGGGGCGTATGTACCCAGCTCTGAATTAGGCAAAATTGCCCTTCTGACTTGGAAAAGTGTATTGGGATGTCTCCAGGTAAAAGGGGTGAGATGGCTATTATTTGGAAGAGGAGGGAAAAGGGACGAGATAACAGAGTGAAACAAATTCACTGTGTATTTTCTGTCATTTTTATCTTAGAAATATGAGGTGCTTAATGAAAGCTGCTTCTCATAATACCATGTTTGCATGCCCTTGGCAGCAGTACAGAGGTCATATGTTCACACAGAACAATTCTTTGGTGACCCCTCTGATGTGCTGAGCACAAACACGCTTTCCTTTGCCCTGGGCATGCTGTATTCTTCTATTCCCACTTGATTCTTCAGTAAACATACGTATTGTGTCAGCTATAGAGAACTGCCACTGGCCTCATTCCTGAAAGCTGCCTCTGTCTCTGTCTCAATATATCTCACTGAAAAGCCTGGCAATTCAGGAGAGCATTTTTCATTTGAGTGGCCCCTTAATTTCCAGTCTATCACCTTTGGTGATTAGTGGCAGGAATGTGGACAACCCCTGCAGGCAGACATGACAGCAATAGGTGTAATGTTTATTAATTTTTGACCCTTCCCAGGTGACAGCAGCAAGCCCCTTTTTTGAAAGAGACCAGAATGGAATCGTTGTAGTTTTGCTTGAACATTTTACCTTTCTCTCTCTATCTTTTTGGTTTGTAATTAGGTGGTGCTAACAGTTACTTCTCCTGTTGGATTTTTCTTATGACTGTATGCAGGAATGGATGCAATTTCCTCATAAGGTCAGGTTGTTCTAAAAGTCTGTGCAGAGTCATGCAAATGTGTATGTATTAAAGCAGAAGTGAATCTTATGTTTCTCAGAGTGTATAGGCTGGTCTTTTAACTCTTGTTGGTTGTCAAATTGTGACCTGAAAGCCTCTAATTCACATAGTTTTCTCACGTGTTTGACTGCCCAACAGCCTTGCAAAGCTATACCTAATGTGTATTAAAGGTCTGCTAGAAACATGAAGGAGTGGCCAGAGGGACCTGCAGGAGGTGGCCTGCGGGTCACAGATCAGGTCCAAGGCAAGTGTTGACAGCCAGACTTTTAGAAAGACATGAAATTTCAAGTTCACATCTGGGTCAGAAAGCTTTGCCAAGGTCTGGCTGTAAAGTGATACATGTAAATAAGCCGATTATGAGACAGTTTAGTAGTGATGAAATTCAGCTTGTGCAGGGAGACAGCAAAAAGCCTCTGTGCCCCATCACGCTCCCATTAAGCTCTTCTTTTGGCTGTTGTATGCACCTGGTGAAAAGACATTTCACCCACAGCGAAGACCATATATACATGTTGTCCCAAAGATGGGTTCTTTACCTGGTGTGCAAGAACCATTTCACACACTGAGTCGAGATATTTGTTTTATTTCATTTCATTTCTGCGCAGAGATGGGTGCTAGGTGGTAATTCCACAGAGCTTGCACACCCCGTTACCCCTACCTCACATATTTATACAATTAAACAAAGTCACTATGTCTGCTGTTAACATCTAGTCGTTAGTCATTGGTTACACCTACTTGTTAGTTGGTTATTTCTACTTTTGCTTCAATTTAAAGACATAGCCACCTTTAAAATCACTACACATGCTCAGTGGTAGGGGTCTGCCTTTGGAGGTGGGTAGCTCTTCCAACAGAGGTGTGGTTCTCACATTGTAATGAACCGGCTCACTTAGGGGGCAGCAATTTGTGGATCTTGCTGACTAGTAAAAGAGGAGTAAAGGGGAGTTTTGACACTCAAGGATATATGTTCATTGTTTTAGTGATCTCTTGGCCTTCTGCTCCTCATTATAGATATCCTGGTGCCTATTATCTTTAGTGCATTCCATCCTAAGGTAAACAATGTCAACAATCAGTTATCATACACACTGACATTTTGTCTGTGATGCTGTCAGAGTCCAATATTCTCTGACCAGGCTCCTTCACATATTCCACGAGGAGGGTTTAATGTTTAATATCAAATTGACTTCTTTGATACATTTGGCTTTACACGTGATTTTGATTTAGAAGAGTGATAGTAGCAATGCACTGAAGGCACAACGCAAGCACGCTACCACAATAGAACACACAGTGGAATCACAACGCAACATGATTCCCCATCTCTGCATGCTCCACTGTCACCATGCTGGGTGTCCCCAGCCACACAGCCCGTCTGGTGCACGCACAGCCTGACCTTCAGGCCTGTGTTGTGCTGCACAAATCCCTTGGCCGCAGGATAAATTTTGCAGTTAATTGCAGTGAAGGAGCCTGCAGGCAGCTCCCTCTCGGCATGGGTGACTAGGCCTCCTGCATGTCCATGCCATTATCTAGGTGTGCAGCAGCAAGTTCTCATGTGAACGTCCTTTCTGTTTGGCAGTGGAAATGATGACTAGAGTTGTTTCTTGGAAGAAAATCCTAAAGTAGCCCCAATGACTGAAATGGGGGAATATCTCCTCTATGGAAGGTGTCTGCCCAATATACTGTGCATGGGTTGGAGGCTCCTTTGATGCAAGACCACCTGTGGTTCCCACCAGCTAACATGACATAAGATTATCTCTACCATTCCCTCCTTATAGAGTTAGCTATAACAAAGAGCATTTTAAATGATACCTTACAGAGGCCGTGTGCCTTTTTTACTGTTACCATAATGGACCTGCACCTCCTGGTGCAAAACAGGATGAATGGCTGGGTGCCTGCAAATTTAATAATTGTTATTATTACTATTATGACTGCCCAGGCTTTTCTAGTCCTATTTGGGCTTGCACATGCAGACTTAGGAATCTGAAGCAGTAACATTAGAGCATTTCATGTTTTCATTTTTCATCATTATACTAAAACTAATAACCTAATCATAAGCAGTAGGCAAGCATAAATATACCCTAAAAGCCCCCCAACAGTTATAACACTGGATAAATATACCTCAGTTTATAAAAGAATTAAACATGTCTCTGAGAATTAAAAAAAGACGGTTTTGGATAAGGTTTCTCTGTGCAAGTCTGGAACTTACTGAGAGCGCCAAGCCGATTAAACCAGACCGCTTCTGGCATTCAGGCTGCTGTCAAACTTTTGAGAAACAAACAGGCATCTTGTGGATTTGCCTGCTGCACATGCACGCACTCAAAAAGCCATCAAATGCATTCGGAGGAAGAGAGGTCCATTGGGGGCTATTAAAGTGGGAACAACATCTGGCTCAAGAAGTCTCTAAGGCCTGAGATGGCAGCAACTGAGAGAGTATTTCAGAGGAATTACCTGCGTGTGGTAGCCCAGTCCCGACAGCCTTCTCGTAGACATCTGCTCCTACAGAGAGAAGACACATCCACCGTCTTTCTGATCTAGTACATCTGTTAGTTCTTTTGTACTGGTCTTGGGAAAGCAGGGTTGAATTACTGAGGTGAAGAAAGAGAAGCAAACTGAAAAATACAATATTAAAGTATGCATAGGCATATTCCTGAAATACAGTTAACCTTGCTCAGCAGATAGGAGTCAAAGTGCAAATGCCTGTCTGGCAGCCTCTCACATTTAAAACTTTGCATATGCAGGTTTATGGAAAAAGCTGTATATATACAGTACAAGATGAAGCTAATTCGTTCTTGGCAAATAAAATAGCTTTGAAACCATAGGTAAGTGATTTGGTTTTATGTGGGTGATAATCGTTTGCACTGATGTAAAGTGACCCCAGGAGGTCAGCTTTTGTGCTCATGGATCTTAATCAAAGTCAGCTGGACTATGAGCACGTGCGGCTTCATGGAGCCCCGTTTCAGGTTTATGATGATTAGTCTCTTTTGTCACAGTTCTGCCCTGTACCCTGGCCAAATGAGGGCTCCGCTGTTCTTGGCACCATGCCTCTTCCACTTGGGAGATAATCCCTTCCTTGGAGAGTTCACAGGACAGACCGTGACTGGGGGGAGATCGAAGGACAGCGCCCTGTCTGTTGTCACAGAGAAGCTGACTAGGGCTTAGGCCCAGTGAATTGAATCCCAGTCCATTACCCAGCGCTGCCAAAGTCTGTAGACCACCAACCATGGCTCCCATGACTATAATGAAACAATGACTCTCAGGACCTTTAGCTTTTGGTCACCTGGTACTGAAAAGTCATCCAAAAACTTTTGAAATCAGGCATTCAGTAGAAAAGTTAGGTTCATGGCACATTTTTGTTTCCTTCCACCCCTCCTTGATACTCCATATTCTCATATCTCTTATTTCCCCAGGAAATAAGTATTCTGCCATCTGTCTTCCCCCTACTAATGTCTGCTTTACTCCAAAGAATTATCTTTGCTTTCAAAAACAGTCTACCAGGCATGTATCTGCTTAAAATCCAAGCAATTGTTCTAAACTTGTCTCTGGCTTTGAAGTCTGCTGCTGCTATTTCAGGCCAGAAGAAGGTCTGGAGTGCTCACAGCTTGTCTATTTTTTCCAGCTATCCCATCTTTATACAAGGTCTGGTACATGCTACGGCCTCCACCTACAGACTTGTCCTCCTGGTGTCCTTAGACCATCACAGCTGCAAGGGCACTCGTATCTTCATACTTAGGATACAACAGAAAAATATTTATTCTCACCATGCTGATGTACAACATGTCCCATTTATCACTTTTCATATGTCCGCAGTAGACTGGCACACATAGGCGTTTTTAAGGAGTGGATTTTTTTGCCCTTTATTTAATTAAAGGCATCTCTTACCACTGGTAGGCGGAAACGTTTTTGAGAGAGGCCTTATATGTGTGAGTCATTTGAGGTGGAAAACCATTTCACCAGAACAGCATGACCATTGGGAAAAGCTGAAGAAGACTGAGCAAGGAGCAAAGCAAGACAGGCAAGAAGGAGCAGGATGACTGCCATGCTGAGAGGCCAAAAGGTGGATTTGGCTTTGGAGGACAAAAGGCGGGGCAGGATACTGTCAGGCCTGATTTGGGGAGAGAGAGGAGGAAATGAATATCAGTCAGGCAGACTGACCAGCTTTCCAAGTGTTCATACAAAAATTAGCCTCCTTCTTATTTTGTGCTGGTACTGCAGACATGACCAAGCAAGTAACTGCAGTGTTTGTGTTTGAGAGAGCACTCTTGGCTGGTCCATAGATCAGCTGTCTTTAATGTGTCTGGCTTTACTGCACATGTACAACTAATCCCATGGTTGACGGGGCTGATTGCTTAGGTCTGAAGTAACAGACTCCAGCTGCAGGCAGGATCTCGGTCACTTAGATTTTATATTGTCTTTGGCACTCATACTTACGCCCAGGGCTGACTGAAGGGACAAACCTGCCTGCCTGAAGCCAGACAGTTCATAAACTCATCAGTCCATGCTAAAACAGTGTGTCTGATAACGCTGTTATGCAGGTCGTAAATATTCAGGGCACCAAAATGGAGACAAAACGAATGAACACAAGGGAAAATCACAGATATACCCAAAAGTGGATGCATTTTTCACATCGGGTGTATTATTTACCGTTACTATCGTGAGCTGGAGAGGTGGTACTGTACTTATGACTGCAAAGGAGAATGACGATAATGAAACACAGTAAAGATTGTAGGGATGTCCCAGTCAATGTGCACCTCACGCCCTCCACTGGACCCTGCTTTGCACTCCAGTTAGCAAGAAGTTCTCTTCCCCCATACTGATAAGAAAAAGCTTTTCAATCTGCTAGAATCAAAACTGTGATTTTAGTAAGTCTCTCTGTATTTATTCAGTTGAGGAACAAACAAGCTATTTAGTGCAGGCTGTTTTCAAGCCAGAACTACATAAGGGTGAGCCTGCAAATTAGAAATGGTTGTTTTGATCGCTCTTGCAGGGATCATTCCACTCCTTTGTGTGCTAGTTGTTTTCTTCCAAGGCTTCTTGTTCTCTACAACTGACTTTAATGGCTATAATTGCATTTCTGAGCCTATGAATGATCCCAAACAATTGCAGTTTAATGTTAGTGCATAGGAAGAGACAAAAAGAACTTGTTACATTGACTCAGAGTTAGCGAAGCAAAGCAACGGTGAGCAACCATACTGGCAGGTGGACTTGGAAAGAGTTGTAATATAACTTTTTTCATCCACAGATCTTGTACTTAAGGAGATAGCCTGACCTGCATGGAATTGCAATGGAAAGGATTTTATCTAGGAATCTTAGAGTTACTCATCCAAGTTGGTCCATTCCTGGAAGAGCACAAAAAGGTGATAGAAATGTTGCTACAAGGACTACTTCATACTTTTTTGAAAACATAGGGGATTAATCTCTTCTCCCGAATTAGCAATTTGTCAGCAATTACTTCTGAACCATGAAAAGTGAAACATTATTCATTTAGAGTTGTCAACCTCACAGAAATATTCCATGTTGTACATTTTTTCACATAGCAATTTTTAAAGGATTAAGTCCCAAGGAGTAGTTTCTGGAATTTATCCCCGTTCACTGGAGATGGTGCATTTCTTTGAGGACAACAGTGAATTTCTTGTAAGAGTATGGTATTTCTTTGTCATAAAACTTACCACAGGAATCTGATAATGGAATATATATGTCAGGACACAACATATGTTTGCAGGCATGGCTAAAAAAAATTGAATGAGTCTGCTGTAAAGCTCTGTGAGCTTGGCTTGCTGCTTAAGGGCAGGGAGCAAGAGGGATGGGAGCAGTCACTGTTGCTCCTGGAGAGCTCTTCTCCTTCCAGCCGGCCCGCACCCCCTCCTGCCATTGCAGCTAGTTCGGCTTTCTAAAACTCAGGCATAGCAAAATAGACAATGGGCTGTCTTTTTCTGCTGTCCCAGCAATCCGCTGCCCTAATTATGTGCTTATTTTGCCTGCGCCTACAACTTGTCCTGGCTTACAACCACGTGATCAAAGCTGTCCCTGAGGGTTTTTAATTGATGAAAGCAGCTCTTGATTCTTTGGACAAGAGATGCAAGGCATAAAGCTTTAAGTCTCAGGAAGGGAAATAAAGAGATTAGAAAATATTTTGGTTCAGCTTCAGGATTAAATTCTGATTTGTTTCAAGACCTCACAAGAAGAAGATGCGGGCCAGAAAGCTGTTATTACCACAGTCCTATGTATGAGACAGAAGATTCAGAAACTGAATCTAAGTCATATCATTAGCTGTAGTGCTGTGGTAAAGGAATAAAAGCATAAACCAACAAGTAGCTGTCTAAGATATTTCGAAGAATCCATCAGTGAAACTCCGAAAGAGAAAAGACAATGTCTGTATCCAGCCACTACTCAAAACAAAGAGGGACAAACTGAATTTCTCATGCCATAGCTGTGAATTTGCTTCATGGTGGTTTTTTTTGTCAGTGATGATAGAAAACTATAGGGTAGCAGATGCTTTTAAAGATTATTGAAAATGAGTTTTGCAACTGTGTAAAAGAAACAAAAAACTGCATTCTTGATCTCCGAGGACAAGCACATCTGACATTCTTCAAATGTAGATTTCAGATGTGTTTTGTGACTTCCTTGCTTGAAAACCTAGGGAGCTATCTTTCTAAAATTGGGCATTAAAAAGGTATGCTGCTATAATCATAGAATCATGGAATCATTTAGGTTGGAAAAGACCCTTAAGATCATTGAGTCCAACCATTAACCTGGCACTGCTAAGTCCACCACTAAAGCATGTCCCCAGGCACCACATCTACACGTCTTTTAAAAGCCTCCAGGGATGGGGACTCAGCCACTTCCCTGGGCAGCCTGTTCCAATGCTTGACAACCCTTTTGGTGAAGACATTTTTCCTAAGACCCAATCTAAACCACCCCTGGTGCAACTTGAGGCCTTTTCTTCTTGTCCTATCACTAGTTATGTGGGAGAAGAGACCCACACCCATCTCGCTACAGCTTCTATCCAGGTAGTTGTAGAGAGCCATAAGGTTCTCCCCTCAGCCTCCTCTTCTCCAGGCTAAACAATCCCAGTTGCCTCAGCTGCTCCTCTAGGATTGGCTCTAGATCCTTCACCAGCTTCGTTGCTCTTCTTTGGATGCATAATACGTAGAATGTTTGAAACAAACAGAAAAAGTGCTTTTTGACTTGGAATAAAATGTTGGTCACAAAATTGGCCTAGAAACTTTATTTAATTTAAATGTCCTAACTCCTGCTGGACCAGAGGGTCCCAAATTCTTTAGACTGCATTGCCAGTTCTCACAGCTGATCCTGAGGTAAAGAGGTGAACATGAAGACAGGAGGTCTTTGGGAGCAGAAACCTAGTGAATGAAGGGTCTTTGTCGACACTGATGAAAAGTCCTGGGAAGAAAGTGTCCAGGAGCTAAAGGGCATCACACCCATCTGCTGACATCAACACAAAGGTGAAAAAGGCAGTGAAAGCTTAGGAGGAATAGGTGAAGCCCTCTGTTTACTGGACCTTGTGAAGAATGCACAGAAATGGGGGACAGATCTCGATCCTGTGAGCTGGCAAAATAACATGCAAGAAACCAGACTCATCTTATTGCAGCCACCAGTGTCTTCTTACCTCCATTTTTACATTAACATTTCTCTCCATTTCACGCTATTGCTGTCTCTTCAGAGGATATTAATATTCCAGCATCAAATGCTGTGTGAGCATTACGCAAGGAGCAGACGCAGTTCTGTGGTCTCTTGAGATGTATAATCATCCATCCCCTCTCCTGATGTTGCTGCTGTCACTCTATAGGGAAATGGAGCACTACCTGCTGTGTATCCTGTGTAAATGTGAAACCGTACATGCATTGCAGAAATGTGTCTGTAACAAACAGGTTATTCCTGTCCATAATATTTTAGTTTCTAGAGATTTGCTATTGATCATAGCACCGGTATTCATATATGATCTGCCAATGTCAGTCATTGTCTTTTAACTCCACATATTCATGCTCAATGGTAGCAAAAGCAATGCATTTTTCCTTGGGGCTGTCGGCAATCCAGATCGTTTGTCATTTTTAAATGGACACCTGGGGCAGATTCTGTCCAAACAAAACAGATCAGTACAGTTAGTTACACAAAATGCATTCACACAAGGATACTTGAAGGGGAAGAAGAGAAGAAGCAGCAGAGGAAATGACAGAGGTATGCATGCTACAGGCTTGGCGAAGGCAGGGAAAATGGCATCAAGCTTAATCTATGCCTTGGGAGCGAGGAAGGGATTGAGGATCAGGTGAAGGGAACTGCAAAAGCGAGGATAGGACTGAGGAAGAAACTGAAGAACAGCCAAAGAGGTAGGCTTAGGAAAAAGAAAATAAAGCGGTGGATTTAAGATGGGTCTCCAGGGTTGAAGCAGAGGAACCGATGAAACCAGTTACCGTGCCACAGGCGCTGGGCAGGCCTGGCGGGGAGTCTTGTTTCTGGTCCATTGGATACAGGACCAGTGTTCTGGACCTTGAAGAAGCTGGGGGATTTTATAGCCCGTATCACATGGCTTTAGCATGGCAATAAATGTCACAAGAAAAGCAGCTTGTGCAACAGCTCAGCTCTTAGAAATAGTGCAGGGGAAAAAAAAAAGAATCTCTTATGCCTGTTTTTATAGAAGTAGATGACATAGAAGGTAGGGTTTGCTTTCTTTGCAAGCATTAAATTTTAGACACTGGTGGGTTAGTTGTAGGATTGGTTGAAGCAGGCGTTGATATTTTATTTCTTATTTCAAAATGTTTATGTTTGATGGTAGCAAAAAGAATATGCTTTTCTGTGGGGTAAGCAATCCAGCTAACTTGTCATTTTAAATGGACAACTGAGACAGAGTCTGCTGCAGCAGAACAGACCAGTACAGTCAGTTGGATTAAATGCATTAAAACAAATACACTTTGATGGGAGAAGAAGAAGATGCCACAGGAACGGAAATGATACAGAAAAAAAGGAAGGAGTTACATGCAACAGACAGGGAGTCAGGAGGGATGGGAGGCTTTGTCTTCACGTGCTAGAAATAGCTGAACTGATCCACCAAGATCATCATTAAACCAGCTTTAATAATGTGTTGTCATCAAAAAGAAGAAATTGCCTCCACTCCCCAAATGAGTAGACTATGGAAGGATGCTTATAGACGGCTCACAAGGCTGCAGCTGGTTTCTTGTTCTCTTTATTCAAAAACCAAAGATACTGTAATTCATCACGATCATGATGAGAAAAGGAATCAAAGAGGTGCATTTAGTTTTTTACATTATGTGAATCTGAATCCTAGAACAACCAGCAAATGGTGGCAAAGCGGTTGAAGTGTCTCACTGCGATTCCAGAGCTCACGTCTCTGGCAAACCCATCCTGCAGGCTGTAGGGTGATGCTTGGCGGTAGCTGATCACACAGGTCGGACAGGTGATGGAAGCAGGATCTCAGTCACGTTGCTTTTACGGATGTTTCTGGATGCGTGCGAGCTCCACCGAGCAGTCTAGGTTTGGCAGGAACTCCAGCAAAACTACAAAACAAGTGGTGCCAGTACGCTTGAACTGGAATGGAAAGGTAGCCCTGAGGCTCGAGGGCTACTAATTTCTGAGGGCTGAGAAGAGCCCCCGCTGAGGAAGCACTTGTTCCTTTTAGAAGAGGCAGGGATATACCATTCTTTCACCCACACTGTCATCTCTAGACAAAACCCTCTTTCTCTCTCTGCTTCGGGAGGGAACCGAGGCATATGATTTAGGGACAGCCGGCGACATCCTGCTGCATCAGCTGCAGGCAAAGCCCCATCGGCGTTACCGGGAAGAGGAGAGCAGCTGCTGGAGAGGCGGGGGGGAAGGAGGGAGACACAGCCCTGCGGCGGGGGGTTTTGCAGGCGGATGGTTGTTCCCAGCACGACCTGCCCCTCCGCTGGAGCCCGTCCACCAGCGGCAGTGCATGAGCCGGGCTGACAGGGAGGGACTGCGCCCCGGGCCCCCCCTTTCCCCCCTTCCCGGCCTTCCTCCCCCGGCGGCACCCCTCGCTAGGCACAGCCTCANATCGCAGTCGTCGTGTGAAGCTTTCCCAGCCGGGACGACGGTGAGCTGAGGGGAAGCGCTGAGGTGCAGCCGCTAATGTGGGGGTCCGTGCGCTTGTGTTTGCTTCATGTCTCCTCCCAAGGAGGGCTTGTGAAAGCTCCTCCCAGGTTTTCATTTTAAAATGCTGTGGGTGTTGAGGTTTTGGTGTCTTGGGTTTTTCTTTTCAGCACTTGGAAAAACATTCACCTGTAGACCACTTCTAAAATAAAAGCTGTTGTTTTTGTATCTCTCCGGTTACAGTGTGAAGAAAGATATTAATGGTGCTTGCCCATCCACCCTATGAACAAACAGGTTAGTACCTAAAATAAGTGTGCTTGATGTTTCGAGTAACTGGGGAAAAGGAATTTCAACACACAATCGTAGAATTGTTTAGGTTGGAAAAGGTCAGCAAGTCCAACCGTTGAAGCGGGAGCCGCCTTGGGCGCAGCGTGACATGGACACACGGGCTTCTGGAGTCAGACACGAGGGCCTCGTGCCATGAGGCACACTATCATTCATACACATCTGCACTTAAGCTAGTTAAAATGTTGGTGGACATGAAAGAAGTTTAGTCCATTTTCCTTTGTAGGTAGGTATTAATTTTGCTTGAAGTCAGGTGTAGCAAACGATCCTTCCAACACACTCCCCTGTGGCCCAGTGTACTTAATTGGGTGTGGAAAATATGTATTTATGCTGTTTCTTGCTTCAGGTTGATGTTTTAATAATGGAATGCAACTGCTTTCAGATACTTCATTAAAATCTTCTTTTATTTGGCTTTTGGCCAACAAGTGTGCAAGCTAGAGTTACTTGAAGTTACAACTCTGTTTAACCTGTGGAGTGAATGAATTCCTCTGTGGTATCNCCCTCGCTAGGCACAGCCTCACCCCGCACCCTCCCCGGCTCCCCTCCACGTCCCTGGGTACGGAAACGCTTCAGATGCGTCTACTCGCCGCCAATCTCCTTCCTCTACTTGAATCAATTCATCCGGATTTTTTTACCTGCTTTTTTTTTTTTTTNCTGGGGAAAAGGAATTTCAACACACAATCGTAGAATTGTTTAGGTTGGAAAAGGTCAGCAAGTCCAACCGTTGAAGCGGGAGCCGCCTTGGGCGCAGCGTGACATGGACACACGGGCTTCTGGAGTCAGACACGAGGGCCTCGTGCCATGAGGCACACTATCATTCATACACATCTGCACTTAAGCTAGTTAAAATGTTGGTGGACATGAAAGAAGTTTAGTCCATTTTCCTTTGTAGGTAGGTATTAATTTTGCTTGAAGTCAGGTGTAGCAAACGATCCTTCCAACACACTCCCCTGTGGCCCAGTGTACTTAATTGGGTGTGGAAAATATGTATTTATGCTGTTTCTTGCTTCAGGTTGATGTTTTAATAATGGAATGCAACTGCTTTCAGATACTTCATTAAAATCTTCTTTTATTTGGCTTTTGGCCAACAAGTGTGCAAGCTAGAGTTACTTGAAGTTACAACTCTGTTTAACCTGTGGAGTGAATGAATTCCTCTGTGGTATCTCTGCAGATTTCAGTGAATGGGCAAGTATGACTGTATTGCCTGGTTTGTGTGTGAGACTTTGATGAGTGCAGCTAAAAGTAAATACAGCCTTGTGCTTCTGATTCTGTTAGGTGAAATCTTGCAGTGTTTTGCACAATTCAGGTAGCGAAAATGTCAACTGTGTGACGACTTCAAGCGGGCACGGAGTGCAAGGTGTCCAGACGCAGAGGCTGTTGCTTAAATCAGGATTTACAGATTGTTCTCTGATAAAATTGTCCTGATTGCCAGTGGGACAAGATTGTATGCGCAGTGTCTTAAGAGATGCTCCCTCACCTAATACGCTCCCTGTCAAAAACGATTTTTGAAAAGAGAAATCATCTCTGATGAAGACAAATCCCAATATCAGGGAAGCACATGAGAAACTCAACCAACCAGGATTTCAGTTTCCCCTTCACAAACAGATGCAGCAGAAAATATTTCAGCAGTCATCACGGGTGTTCTTAAGTGCTAATAGTGTAATAGCGGTTATTGCTTTGCCCTTTAGTAATGCTTTAGTTTTTCTGTCATTTGACCCGAGTGTTTTTTAATTTGATAATGACTTTTTTTTTTTCCCAGTGCTGAACATCAGTGCTTTATCCAAGAGTGACTGATACATATTAGGTGGCAAGCAGATAGTTCTCTTTCAGTCACTTTACATTTATACATAACTCCGTGTACAGTTGACAGCTAAAGAAAAAGATAACAATATTTAATAACAAATAATAATATTTAACCAATAATTTAAATAATAAAAATAATAAAACCACAATTATTAAGATACTAAAGCTATTACCAAGCCAAGAAAATAAAGTATTGGAAGAGTAGACTGGCAGTAAACAAGGAGCCCATATGGATTTAGAAAAGGGGGTTAATAAGTGTAAAAAACAACATTCTGGAGGGGAGATGTGTCACGCTGAAATGAAGAGTTTCCAAAAGCCAATCTGAGTTAGATTTCACAAGAGAAATCGGGCGACAAAAGAAGGAAAGCAGCAGCAGTTGGAAAAGCTCAGTGAAGCTAGCACCAGAACAAAACAAATAACTTCTCTTTTGATTGTGGACATAGATGTTGGACCATGGGTACACAGGCTGAAGAACCCATGGGGTTTAGAATATGGAAACTGTGTGAAGAAGCATTTGTTCTGCCTGCTCCCTCAGCCCTCTGGCTCTGGTCGGAGCTAAGGAGAAGACCATGTGCCGCAGGTACAACGGGGCTGACACAGTGTGCTGTGGCCGTGGACTGTAGACCACCTTTTAGCTCCCGTCCTCAGCACAGGTTGGCATTGGCAATTGCTGAAACAGCAGGGCAGTCCTGAACAGCCGCTGTCGGTATGGAAGAATTAGGAGATGGGAGTCAGGATAGATCGCGCCAGGCTAACTTGATATTTCTATGCCAAAATAACTGTTTTCTGAAAATGAGAAAGGCAGGAAAGTTCTCCTTTTTGTGCTCTTCTGACACTTCTAAGCTTGCCAGCTCCCACCAACCACCTCTTTCCTCCTCAACCCCTGTGGACATAAGAATTTTTGATGTGGGGTTTGTCAGTACTTGGAGGTACTGAAAGGCCTTTTGGGGTGAAAAGCTGTCTGGCCAGGGACATGCAAAAATAAAGGATGAAGAGAAATTACAGGAAACCTAAACCACATTTGAATTCTAGAAGACCTTTCTAGAGGATAGGAACGCATAAACACCCTTATCATCAGTATGCATGTTTCATGTCATCTTTGGGTTTGTCTAATGTAACTACATGTTATATTTACTTAGTTTTAGTAACTTTTGACTGCAGGATCTGTGAGTTAAACTGTGTATTTTCTATTTTATGTGTAGTGCAGCGTGATACTAATAGGCTCTGCATTAATATGCACACACAGATGCACACAAACATACTTCACAAACACATCGGCAGTTAGTAGAAAGATGCCTACTTTAGCGTTCTTAAAACCTCCTTTGTTTCTTGCTGAAGCAGCCTGTATCTGTTATAGACCCCGACCTTGCACCTCTGGCAGAAGCATCCAACTGTACTCAGCAGCCACCAGCATTGTGTCCTCACGGCTGTGGTTGTGTCTGTGTTGTAGGCGTACACGTGATCGTTGAGTGTGCGCTAGCCCCAGCCTGCCCATTGCTCTGATTTCCTGAGACAATGGGAGATGGTGAGCATGCATCTACGTGTAGGCACTGTGGGAAATGAGCAGATCGGCACCTGAGGGCAAAATCTGGCATCATTAGCGTGGCAATATAGACATACCCCTTCTAGACAGTAAAAAGTTATCGGGAGCAAAACACCAGACAGTTCTTGAGAACACGGAATTTTCACGTAGCGTACTCTTGTTGACGAGATTTTATGAGGAGTCTCAACTGATTCAGGGCTTCAGGCCTTACGACAGAATCACTGAATCCTTCACATTCCTTAAGTGTTTCCCTTTTTGTTGTTTCAGGATGCTCACCAGAACCCCAAGTGTTGTTGCCCAAGTGTTCCTTCTTCTAAGCATAGTCCTTGTCATTGCTATTGCAGTGATTCAGATAAATCAGCAACAGATCCTCTCCCCAGGGCTTAAGGTAAGTCTTAGAATACCTAAGGAAGGAAAACAGTGTTTTCAAGTGATACTTAATAATGTTCCTTTCTAAGCTAATTTTTATGGGGTGTTTCAAATGAGCTTACAGGCATAAATTAATGTTTAATCACATCTTTGTCATGGGAAAAGTGAAGCTGAGAGAAAAAGAGAATTAGTCAAGATCACGGAGTCAGTGGCAAAGCAGGAAAAGCATTCCTTGATGCCCTGTCTGTGATGCCTATCGCACAACGTCTTCTTCAAGACTGAAAGGCCAAATGAGGACAATATGCCACTGCTTTTTTATTTTCGCCAGAGATTGGAAGTAATTTTAAAATAATTTTCAAGTGGGAAATACCTGGGGTTTAAATTCTGCCCCCAAGCACAGCTAGGAAGTTTATGCTGAAATCTTTGCAAACTGCTGCTGTGTATCAAAAGCATTTGGGCTGTAAGTGTGCACTTTAGGATTTACCACATGCTGGGATTTGCTGGATGTTAACAGAAGCAAAGTAGCTTCATGAGGAGGGGGAGAGCAAACTGGAAAAGACAAACTGAAATACTCTGGAATTAAGGCTTTGCCTTGTGCTGCTGGAGTATGTGTGCAGATTCTTCAATGAGAGATGTACGCAACTGAGGACAAAGCTGTAGAAATTTGCCTTCTAGAGGAGCTGTGCAGTCTGGTGTTTTGAGTTCTCTGTTTTTTTCCCACGATAGCTACAAGCTAATGAACCTTGTCAGATCCTTCTTTGAAGTCCTTTCTACCTTTCCCTCTGTGCATGTGTTTAACTGCATAGTTCACATACTGATAGCGATAGGCTAATGTCTCATTACACTTCGTGGGATTATAAACACCTTTGGCTTTGTCTGAATCATGGGGTGGTGTATGAGTCAGACAGTGGGATAAAACTGTATTCTGATACCAGTTTTTTGTATTTCTGTGGTGTGGAAGGGTGTGTGTGCTGGGATCTTGCATGGGGACACAGAGCCTCAAGTTTACTCCCTGCTGTGCCCCACATCTCTGCTTGCAGCAGCCTTATGTCCTGCTGATTTTCACGCAGCGCAAGACTGGACTGACATGTAGGCTGAAGCCACTATCTAAAAGACAGCCTACACATCGCTTGTGTTTGTCATTAATTCAGTTTCACATTCAGAATGATAAAATTGTCTTCCTTACTCTTGACCCACTTACTCTTGACCTTACTCAAGACCCACCTTGACCGTCTGGAGCTGGTTTAGGTGGGGAGGTCTGCTTCCTGAATCACAACAGCTTTGCATCTGTTTCTGGAGTAAGATTGGTAGTTCCTCTGCTAGATGCCTTAGCTTTGGATTTCTTTTTGGGCTGCAAGCCTGCCCATGTAGAAAATCCCAATTGATATGGAGGGTGTGTTTGATTCCTGAGAAATTCCTGAGATTTGATTCCTGAGATGCTGAGTAGAATCCTCAGTGAATGATGAACACTCGTGAGAAGGAATTCTTCAGGAGCAGAGGGAGGACCTTGGTATGCCAGTGTGAAACCCTCCAGTACTTGTTGATATGATGGCAGTGTCCTGGAGTTAGTGGTTGATTAAAATGAAATATGGCAATAACATGATGAAAACAGACTCACTCTTCGTAAATGGCCTTGTTCTTCTTCTGGCTCTTCTTGCTGAAACCAAAACAACTACTGAAGGATAATGATAGTTTGTGTTATCTGTGGCATAATAGCTCTTTCCCAGGATGCATGTTGAGAGTGTCCAGGTTCATTCCTTTGTGGCACAAGAGATAAATTATCTGCTACGCTTCTGAGGTTTTAAAGTATTGTTGCAAAATTAAATATTTTGTGGTTCCTTTGTTGGGTTATCTGAAAATTCAGTCAGTGCTTTGTGAAGGAAGGGCCTGCCCATCCATGTGCATGAGGCTGAGGCACTGAAGGAACTCATGACTCGTTGGCACACACTGTGAAATCAGAAGAGTGATGAAGAGAGCACAAAGATCCTTAGGGATATAGTTTGTGAAAAAGTCCAGAGTTGTAAATTATGCTAGCTCTGAATGTAATGAGCCTGTGTACCAGTCAAAAAAATTTCTGTTTCTTTGCTGATGTTTTGTGAGCCCTAAAGAGAAAAAACCCCTCCCTTCATTATTGTGTTTCTCTAATTTGCCTCTCCAGGTGCTACAGTTTTCTTACACCTAAACTTTGCACATCTCTTTTGGCCCTTAAGAAGTGTTTTGCCTTGTTTGTGGATGTTACACTTGATTAAAAGTAGATCAAACCTATGCAGCTGAACTGAAGTGTGCTTCTAGCACGGATCCACTTTTATGGCCTCTGTCTTCCCTGTAGCTGGTTTAGCTTGTTAGCTTCTCGTGGCACTTTTCTAAAGTGATTGGAAAGCTGGTGAGCCGTCGTAACTGCGCCTGCTTTAAGGGTTTGTGTATCTGTACATCCTCCTATAGGAATGGTATTCAGGCTGAAAAGGTCATTAATCCTGGGGCTTGTTCTTGCTTCCGTGTTGGGATTACTGCTCTTCAGGATGTACTTCCAAAGCCATTCTATATGAATATCCCCTATCTGTTGGGGCCACAACCAGACTGGTTGAATGAACAGCATGAAACTGCCTCTGAAACAGTGTAGGTAGTTGTCACCCACACGGGTAGCTGTGTGAGCAAGGGGTACCCCCTTGCAAGGGAAGGACAAACAGTTGATAGGGGAGGGGGTAGTTGTCTCTTTAGTCAGCCCAGCTGCAGCCAAAAAAAAAGATGTATGAGTGCACCTTTAGAGACACAAAGTCTGGTTTATTGTTACCTTGCTTTTTATTTAGCTTCTGCTAAGCATGTACGGCACAGTGTTCTGCCACACCCAAGAAGCAAAGCGGAACATTTACTTCATGCTGTAGACAGCATGGTCACCTCTGTGTTGGAGGTACGTTGGGCAACAATAAACCCCAAAATAAGCATTTTCCTTTAAGTCACTTTTTTTTTTTGTTCCCTTTCTTTCTTCCTTCTACTGGACTAGAAACCAGAACTCTGAAGCTTTTCTGGGTTGATGTTGTCTCCTTGTCTTGTCTGACTAATCTAGTCCATTGACTAGATGGTACAGTTCCTGGGTATTAGGGAATCACCAGGCCTTTATCTCTCTCCACAGGTGTTTGAGTGATGATGGAAATCCTCACTGGGAAACTTGAAGTAGAGGGGAAAGGAGGGAGAAAAAGTTGTTCTGTTCTTTAATAGCTGCTAGCCCAGGACGAGGGTTTGCCTGTGCTCAGTGCCACGCAGTGCATTTCAAAGCAGGAAGGCATTGCTTGTCCTTAAAGGGCAGCCAGAGGTGATCTGACTTGCAGCTTGGGCAGAAATGTAATGTCACCGGAGAATTTTAATTTAACCAGTTTGTCGTAGGCAGCAGGCTGAGACAAGGCATGTGGAATTCTCTCACCGTCTTAAAATGCCGCATCCTCTGTTGTTGCTGTTCTTTTAATTAAAGATTAATCTTAGTCCTAACATCTGGCACACTTCTCACTGATCACCACTTCATGAGGCTGCACAGGCCAGTTCACACAGAGTGAACTCAAGTTCCGAGGAGCTTCAAGAGTCAGCCTGAAATGGGCGCAAGAGTCCCTTTAAAAAATGAGCATCTCTTAAAGAAACAAGAGGCTTTATAGGAAAAAGAGGAGGAGGAGGAAGAAAATAAAATTGTCTGTCACACATTGGTTTAGATAAGTGTACCGCTACTCTTTGGGATGGAAATCTGTTACTTTCTGGAAGGAGGCTGGGAAATGCAGGGGAGGATGGAAGTAGGTCAAAAAGCCCCACAGTTAGCGGAGATAAAAATACCTCCATTATCTTCCAGCTTTTCTTGGGCTTGATAGCGCTAAAAGTAGCTAAGTTAAAAGCTTATGGTTGGCACTTTGAGCTGACCAACACTAGATTTAATTAATAGCCCTTGAGCAGATTGACCATTACTGTATTATATGTCCCCAGAGTGCTCATCTCTCTTTGAAGGAGGGGGAATACACTTGATGTATCTTTGCTAAAGTAGTTACTTGGACAGAATCTGATGGTATAGTGGTTTGATAGTATCTGTGGAGCCTTTCACCTTTTAGTTGATCAGGGTAAATATAATCTGGATAAATAAACCCAAAGTTTTCGTTATCTAACAGTCCTCTAGGAAACAGACTAGACTGGTATTGCTGGCAGTTCTTTGGGGGCCAGGAGCTTGTAGGATTACAGGGGAAGCTGGAAGCTGATGAGGTGTGGAAGCTGAATGGTTTGCCACCTGAAGCAGTGATATTTCTGTGGCAGACTTGAGGCTCCCCAGGGAGGCAGTGGGATGAAATTTATCGGCCTGCTGCAGGGGCTTTTACGGCTTTGCAGCCAGATGGAGGCTCTCATTTTTCAGTATTGTCAGGCTCCTGGGCGTCTGTCTTTTTTTAAAAGAAAAAAAGTTGATGGAGAAATGAATCCGACACTGTGTGATTCCTACCGATTAGATGACTTTGGAAGAGGGGGGCAGCTAAATGTACTTTCAGGGATCGTAAAGAGGATAAGCAAAATGGCAGTTTTCTTTCCTTCATGCAGTTTGCTTTCTCAGTTGCTACAGTATTCTGCTGCCATAAAAGATGGGAAAGGGAGAAAGACTGGTTTGGTGAGCAGTGGAATGGGATGGAGAAACCTGTGCTTTAATCCCACAGAGATCCCAAGTGACCTGGGGCAAGTCACTTAAATATTTCTCATTTATTTCGTAAATAAACATGGGGTAATATTGATTCTCTTTCCCTCTTTGTTGTCTCGCACTCTGGCACAGCCTGTTTTCAGTGGCAAACTCTCAGGTGGACTGCCTAAACCACTCAAAGGGAGAGGTTTATGGGGCAATTAGGAAAGAACCAGACTTGTTACATCATTCTCACTGCGGACTATTACGTACTTTACCTCTTTGCTCATAGCTTTATGGATCCCTTGTGCATCCTTGAATCTAAAGCCTACGCTTAGGTATCAAACCCGTCAGTGTCCAGGGACTGTAGCTGGAATAATGGGAAATAAACTTGCTGCAAAATCAGGTCCTAAGACAGCATTACCTATGTGTCAGTGTGGATTTTGAACCTGATGCTGAAAGGACATGAGCATTCTCCATCCCCACTGAATTAATTATTGAAGATACGTAGTATGTTCTTTGTTTTTCAGCCAGATTCATTCTGTGCTTGACCGTTGGATTCATGCCTAAGTGCCTAACACTAGAATTAATCTCTCTTGTAAATACATGAATACATTTTCTGAAGTGTTTGATGGTGCAAAGAAGTACAGCTGCATATGGGCCTTTAAGCTGTCACTGTTTGTCTCTTGATCTAATGTATTATTTTTTTTCTCCCCAGTATGGAATAGTCCTTGATGCTGGATCCTCTCGGACTACAGTCTATGTCTATGAATGGCCAGCAGAAAAAGAAAATGACACGGGAGTAGTAAGCCAAACCTTCAAGTGCAATGTGAAAGGTGAGCTCAACTGGAAGTTCCTTATTTCTTTGTAGCCTCCAAGAAGAGGTTATCTGGAAGCTTATTCTGTTTTTTTCTGCTTTGTTCCCTTTTCAGTGCTGGGGAGCAAGAACTGTTAAGACTGTGTCTGTCAGCATCAGTCCTTCTCCTACTGATATGGCAGGGTGCTCTAATCTGCAACAGAAAGAGGAAATTGTAGCTAAACTTGATTTACTCCATTACAGTGCATGATTGCTGCAGACAGAATTTGATCTACAGAGAATCAGGCCCTGTAAATGTTTAGTCCTTGTGCCCTGAAGTAATTTATTTTAAAAGGAAAGTATAAAATATATTTTAAAATAGCATGCCATAAAATGTCTTTGAGAGGAATGGGGATCTAGCCCTTGTTAGATGTTAGCCATTAATTTTGATGGAGGCAAAAATGGGTGTCAGCTATGCTATAGGAGTTTGATGAATCAGTTTTTATTTTCCAGAAGTCTTAGTGATGTTTAAAAAAACCCTCTGCTGTTTGAGGCAGGTTTCCAAGAGAAATAAGGCTTATGCAGTTCATCAGGAATTGTTCTGTAATTACTTGGAAAGAGGCAACCGAGGGGAAATTATGAAAGGCATGCAAGAAGGTGAACAGGAAGAGCTTCTTCATATTACAGAACTAGGAGTGTCTAATAAAATTATCAAGTAAAATAGCTAAATTGCAGAACTGTTTATGACAGATGTCATAGTTGTAGGAAATATGCAGGTCTGGCCTTTGGCTCAGGAAGACCCGTAGTTGTGCAGTGCTAGAAGGTGTCCCACAACAAGTACCGCTTTCTATCTGCCTTGGCTTTTGTCTGAGGTTTTGCATTGATTCCCCTCAGAGAGAGGACGCTAGACTAGACTGCCTTTTGCTCGCACTGCAGTATGGTTAAGTGTATGTTCTAATAGCTTGTTGTGGGTTCCTTCATAACAGCTTTTGAATCTCTTAGTCAACTTCAAGTGACATTCGATTAAGCTTTCAAAGATACCAAATTCCACACGTTTTAGGAAGACAGGTGGCCAGGCAGAGGGTGAGAAACCCACATTATTAAAACAGCAGCTAGTCCATAAGGGATTTCTGCAGGAAGCCAAACTTTGTAAATTCTGCTACTCTTAAGTTGAATGAGCTTTAGATTATCCTTTAAGATACTGACTTCAGCAGTACTGCTTTGTTTAGTGTACTGGTTTGGGTTTGAAAGTTAGGTAAGAGGAAAAGGTGGGGCAACTCGGGAAGTCTCAGTGCAGATTTTGTTGATCTCTAATAATAACTGTGGCATTCAAAGAGAATTTTTCCCTTTCCTTCTCTCAGTCACGATCATGCAAAATCCTGTATCCCTCTTTGTGTCTGGAAATAGATGCTGGAGATGTAGTCTTGAATAACTGGCAGATGAATAAAAGGCAGTGGTTTCTGAACAGCACCAGCATTTCTGTCTTCAGAGTTAAATATAAGTGTGGACGTTCTTAGCAATTTTAGAACAAGGAAAGGAAAGCAAGCGTTATGTGCACAGAAGGAATGCCTGTCATGTACCTGATGGTGTGTCCTTACAGACTGCGGGAATGGCGGCCAGCCTGCTGAGGTGGGGGTACATTGCTAGCTCTTGTCTCGACTCATTAGGAACATTACCTTTAGGAATTCTGGTGTGAGAAAAATGCACAGAGAAACTGCGTTATTCTTCCCCTCGAAAAATGACAGAGGAGTAACTTGTGAATTTGTTTTAGTTGGTTTAGATTTTGTTTTACCGCTGCGGAATACAAAAATTGCAAAACGGACGAGTCCAAATTGCTGTGAACTGTTCAGGTCCGGAGGGGCCTGAACCATGGTCAACCAAAGTACTCCTCATCCTCTAGTGTGCAAAATCACCAGGGTTCACTGCTCCAGTCTTGGGTGACTGCACTGGAGGAGATAGGGGACTCATAGGAGGGTCCCCAACTAAGCTGTGGGGGGCAGTGGTGACGTATCTGTCAGTGTTTCTTTAGTGACCCTCTAACCATAGCCTTAAGCACTTAAATTGGGGGATGGTTCTGGGCATATCGAGAGGCTGACTTTCACATACCTACTGAACTTGAAAGTCAAATAATCAACTACTCTGTAAGTTCTGCAGTGGTTTTATGATTTCATTTCTGTCTTTATTAGGTACCTCTGCCCATGTGTATAGGAGCCAGCCCCAAATCAAAACCCTTTATATATAGTGCAGTGAATCTGTCCTGGTCAGGCTCTAAGCATCAGCAAAGCAGCCAGTTGTCCACAACAAAATGGTCACTGCCTTGTGACCTGCTCTGTCTGAGCACTGGGAGATGGAGGTTGCTGCCACCAAGGGAGTGTGAGGCAGCAGCAGCTGCTGAGGATGTAAAACAGCAGCTGCTGCGCCGTTTTCCTCTGGTAACAGCTTCCCTTCCAGCTTCAGGCCTGCCTGTGCTAGACTTAAGACTTTTAGAAAATCTTACTCCAAACCAAGGCTGTGAACATCTAATGATGACATGGTAATGTTTATGTTTAACTTCATACTGCGGAAAAGGGAGTGGTGGAGTCTGTAAAGTCTTACATATTTTTTCTTCTGTTTTTATCAACGCAATGTGGCTGAGCATAAATGGGTTCTCATTTTGAAGCTGAGAGAGCTACCTTTTGCTTAGCTTGGGATTAGGTTATGAGAGTGTTACAGGAAGAGCAGGAGTGCACTTCACTCGTAAGAGAGAAGTAAAAATATAGTTTATTAATAACAAAGTTCAGGGAGACCCTCCCGTTGAGGTACAAGGTTTGGAAGAGGACTCCCTTGCTTTCTAAACTCCTTCTGAGAGAGGAGTCTAGATGTGGCTAGATCCAGTCTTAGTCCCAGACTTGGTCAATGGTTTATGTCTAAAGGATATATTATTTTTTCTGCTGTGTTAAAAGGTTAAAGTAANAGCTCCACCCTATGGACAGTTCCTCTTAGAGCCAGCACACCAAGTTCCCCTGGTGTTGCCAACAACTAGGATTGCATAGGGAACTCCCGTGGAATGGATTCCTTGCATGCCAGCCGCACTCTGCTCTGGAAGCTTCTTCAGTGCTGTACCTTTCCTATAAATGTGAATATAAGTTTAATTTCTAAGTCACCTCCAGCAATTATTCCACAGAGAGAAATGGCTGTTACAGGAGAACTAGATGGAGTTCCAGCAGAGTTTTTCTCTGTGTGGCAATGGCTTCATGGGAGTGCCTGGATTTCTCCCTGTGCAACTTTCTCAGCTGGGCAACTTTAGTAAGGAATGTTTTTGTTCACACCCAAGTTGAGCGTGAATAAGTTGAGGTCCTGCTGGTCCTTGGAGTGTTGAGCAAGGGAGGAAAGACTTCCACGTTAATTGTTGAAATACTTACGCCTTATGCAGCATGGTGTAACTCTCATTCCTGTTATTTGAAGGCTTGGAAAACTTGCAAAGCTGTGAAATACTTAGTAGTTCATGCACCAGCCTAAACTCAGACCTCTGTGACTTCAAGAGCACAAGATTTGTGTGCATCTTGAAATTTCACCAGCAATTCCTTGCAGAAGCTTCTTTATTTTACTTTCAGTTGAGAGCAGTGAGCTCTAGAGGTGCCATGGGATCCATGACAATTGTGGCAAACCAGATTAGGAAATCTTTCTTAGGTTGTGGAACGAGGCATTTTCTGTACTTCAGCAGATCAGAGAAGTTTTACATCCATTAGGCATGCTATTTTGTACAGCATCTGCTGCGAGTAAACCTATTTTCCTCATGAATGTAGCACTGCTGTCATTGTGCTGTTACATGGTTATACTGTATATCTTACTCTAGGTATGGTACTATAGGTGTATAGATACACACACAGAAATACAGGCGAGCAGTTTGCAAGTGTCTTCTCTGTCTCACATAGCTGAGGCAGTCACTACATTGTTTATTCTTTAAGCACTCATAGTTTTCAGCCATCCTATCCTTGTTTGCAGTTACAGGAGGGAAGTGGGAAATCTCTTCCTCTTAACACCTGTTTGCTAATTGGGCTAATTTGTAGTTGGCAAAGCAGAATGAAATCAATCTACTTGTTCTCTTTTAGGCCCTGGTATATCCAGCTATGAAAGTAACCCTGGAGCTCTTGCCAAACCCTTTGATGACTGTCTGAATAAAGTCAAGGAGAGAATACCAGTTCATCTGCATAAAAACACTTCTGTTTATCTGGGAGCTACAGCTGGCATGAGACTACTGAGGTATGGCAGAAACTTGAACTCCTCTGTATATGTACTAGCATAGCAGTCTGTGAAAACAGAATGTGAAAAATGTACTGGATGCATTTTTATCCATTGGAAATTGGCCATCTCAAAAGGAAATGGAGCCCAGCCAATTTAATTTAATTAACTTTTTTGATAGGGATAGCAGGGCTGTATAGAAATCCTCTGTTATGCTATATTACAAAGAAATGCTTGCTTTATTCTGGAGAAGGCAAGAGTTTAATTTTCTCTGCCGTATCTGTCTTAAAATTCAGCATTACGTAAACAGATAATGTTTGTGTGTATCCATGGGCAGCAAAGGCAGATTAAAACTAAACACTGCAGAGTTTTCCGAGTGTGAATGTGGCATAATGTGGCTTTTGGGGTCTGTCTGTGGCTTTAGCCCTGGCACAGACTGGCTTTTTGTGTTTGTTCTGTGCTAAACAGAGTGGGAAGAAAGGCTCCAGGACTGTTTTAACCAGCAGCTGCCATATAAGCACTCAGTTCACTGGAAAGAAAAGCATATATAGGAAACAAAACACCCACGAATTTGTACGATAAAGAGTGAAGTCTGTACATAGCTGGCGAGTTGCTTGCTGAAACAATGCTGGATACTTGACTGTTCCCTATCCTAAGCTTCCCCTTTGGGAAAATAATGTCTATTTTGTATTAGGCGATTGTAGGAGTTTTCTTGAATTGCTAGTCAGTGAACAGTACACATGAAATTGCCTTTCCAGATGCTCAGTGTCTCATGTTTTGTGAATTGCTTAGGTTGCAAAATGAAACGGCAGCCAATGAAGTCCTTGCAAGCATTCAAAACTACTTCAGAGCACAACCTTTTGAATTTAGGGGTGCGCAAATCATAACTGGGCCACAGGAAGGGGTGTATGGATGGATAACAGCCAACTATTTAATGGGCAATTTCTTAGAGGTGTGTGGAAAAAACTGCATGCTTTTCTTTTCCCTGTTTCTTTCTTAAAGCTATAACTTCCATTTTGCACTGAAATACGTAACAGGGTCTTTTTGTGGCAGGAGTAGAACAAAGTAAATATAAATCAAAGAATATGATGTTACAGGAATGTGATATGGCAAAGGTAAAACTGTTGATCCACAAAACAGGGCTCTTCCCTAAAAGATGTCAGATGCCTTAGCTAGAAACAGAGGTTGCATTGCTCTCAAATGTATTGGTATGTTAAATGGGGCAGGTGGTGATTGTCGTGACAGTGGTACCAACTAAAGATGTTTTCTTCTGCTTTTCTGTGACTTTCTCAGGTGGTTGCTGTCCCTGCAGCTCTACTGGGGAAGGATCTGCACAGCTTAGGGGTCTCCAAGTAGTTTGGCAACGTTGGCTCACTTGTCTTAAGCGGACAAGGTTGAAGCAGTGAAGGTGGTTAAGTTGATGTGGCCAGATGTGCCTCAGCAGAGCCAAAAATCACTTCATTCCAGTACCGCTGTAAAGCTGCAGGCTGTGAGCAGTGGGCTGCGATACCAGCTGTCTTGTGCAGACAAAGTGATACTGATATAAAGATACTTATGCTGTCTCTGAACTCGGAATAGGGTCAGGCAGGAGCCTCATAGCAGAGAGG
>VZTL01002116.1:0-12843 GCA_013400535.1 Scopus umbretta
TTGTGGGTCATAAGGGTTTTTTTCTGTTTTGCTTTTTGAGGGGGGTTTGGGTTGTGTGTTATTTTAACAGCAATTGCCTGAATTGCTGTGCTTCTGCCACATATTGGACCTCACATCTCTAGGCTGACACCTGTTATTTTCACAATAGCCACTTTTTACGTTCTTTGAAGTTGTGACAGGTGTTGCAAAACATAGGGGTTTTTTATATCATGTTGGCTTAGTTCTTATTAAAACCAGAAAATATCTTTTTTCAATTACTTGTTCTGCTTTAAAAGACCTCCTCTTCCCATGGTACAAAGGAAATGGATATTTGTTTCAGGGTTCATATGTTAAAATTAAGAAGAAGCCAGGTCTAACACAAACACAGCAGTAATGACCCCTACCTTTCCTGTGGTTTTTTTCTGTAACTGAGTTGTTATCACACTGGAATATGAGAAGGGAGTCATTGTGTCTTGGTTGAGAACACTAGTTGACAACAGCTCTTGGTTAGTAAACATTTTCAGTTTCTTTTGCACTGTACAGTTCCTTCAGATCTGTCACTGCTCTTGCAAATTCTCCTTGATTAGTTTGCTGAGCCTGTGAAGGTCAGCTCAGAAATCTTTCAGTGTTCTTTTCCCTTAGCTTATCTCCCTTCCTTTCAAAGTCAAATTGGAAAGCAAAGGGGGATGAAGTCTTTTTGACCCTATTTCTGCCTCCTTCTGATGAATAAAGACTGATTTTCTTTTTTTTTATTATTTTATCTGCTATAGATTTGATAGAAATAACAGAGTACTGGTTTACAAAGAGGAGTGGTATCTGTGGTGTGGAAGAGAATAAGGAAAGGTTTCCTTCTGACAGATCTGAAGCACAAGCAAGCTAGGGGTTCACATCCCTGGCTATAAATTCATAGGCAGATCCTTGGGGACTGAAAGACATATGACTTTTTTCTTTGTGATTTCCTCAGAGTTCTACCCTTAACTCCAGCCTTCTCAGAAGCATGGCCTAATGCTCCCTGGGTGCATTCCCTGGTGCATTTCTCTGGCTTGTAAGTTTTTGAAAAATCATGCCAGATCATGTTGCTATAACATTTTAACCTTGCTCCACTTGGGAATCAATATCTTGCTCCAAACACCAGTTGACAGACATTGGTCTTCCTGTTGACTTTCCAGTATTACGAATTAGTGAGATTTCTGTGATAGGTTTTTAGAATAATTTCAGAGTAATTTGTAGAACAATTGCTTGCCTCTCATACTGCAATTTATGTGAACAGTAAAGTTCCAATTTAGCAAAGTACTTAAGTATATGTTTTAATTTAAGCTTTTGTTTTATTTTACACATTCAGAAGATGCTTAAATACTTGTTTAGGTACTTTACTCAACTAGGGTCATTGGTCAGTATTTGAACTGGTGGATTCCCAGTATATAAATAAAAATGCAGTGTAGTTTGTTTTGGTACTAGAAAAGCTGTCAGCAAAGCTGTTAGGTGCTCACTGCTTCATTTATCTCTTCCACCTCATTTTATGGCACATATTATAAATGAGGAAGGATATCAGAATTTAAAAGAAATGCTGGCCTCTTGACCTCATTTCTTTTACAGTGAACACTAGATGTAACTGCATATCTTTAAAAACAAACAGTCCATTTTTTTTCAAAATTGTAAAAGCGTTTACTGAACAGTTTTGATACATTTTTAAAGCCATTTGTACTCCTATACATGTTTTTTAAAAATGTTTGGATGAATTTTAGAAAGATCTCATTACCTTCTTCAATTAGATTTCTAAGCAGCATTCCGCATGCAAAACAACTTTAACTAAAAATTCACTTCATGAACTAGGTGGTAGATTCTTAGCTAGCATGTTTGAAGGCTGACCACGCTCAAGCCAACACACCCTACCTCTCAGTTAAACCTGCCTGTGTAGCTTTTGCGTTGGAGCTGGACTGCAGCCGGCTGGGACCAGAGACACAGAGGAATCGAGGGAACTACCTGCACCTGTCTGCACAGACATATCTGTAGTTTCAGTAGGTATAATTTACCTCATAGTGCTGGAAAAAAGCCAACACATTTTTCAAATCCAACTGGAGTCTTACTTTGTGGACTTAAGTGATAGAGAAGTCTCCTGACACCTATATATTCAGTGATTAATTTTGCTCATTTATGAATGCGTGTACTGTACCTGCATGTTGTGCTGAGGTGCCACCCATACATACCACATTACTCTCATGGCTAAAGCTATTACACTGTTAACCAACTGCAAAAACCTACGAGGCATTTAAACAGATGTTGTACCTTTCATCAATAATGCCTACTATGTTTTCAAACCACTGAAACACAAGGTGTTTTCTGCACCAGGTGATACAGGGCAATCACAGATGAAGCTGATATAAACATATATATATAAGAAATAATCTACATCATGACATTAAACATCTAAAATTCTGTAGGAATCTACAGAATCTGGTGTGTTTCCAGAAGGGAAGCATCTCTGAATGTAGGTTAGCAGCTTTGGGGATGTTCTTGTGGGGAACAGGAGTGGGGAAAACTAGGAAAATCTTCTTGGTTCAGAATAATCGTGTTGGCCCTCTGAACTTTTAAAAAGCAAAGCTATTAAAGCAAGCTTGTAGGGTTTTTTTGTTTGTTTGTTTGTGAAATGGTACAACACCTACCAAAGCGCTTTGATTTCAGCATTGGGAAGCTGTGTTACATTTACAGCCTTATCTGAGGAAAACAATGTTTTATGACGTAAAGACAGAAACAGATTCTCGTATTCTTCTTAATAGTGTGGTCTCAGTTGGTAGTGCTTAAAGCAGACTTTTTTTTATTTGATCTGTGGGGGTTTGGGTCCCAAAGTTTCTTTGGCAAAATTAGTACTTTGGAGCTGTGAAGGAAATGCTATTTGTAAAGGTGACTTTGAACTTAATCCTGTGAGGTGCTGAGCATGTGTGACACCTATTAAAATAAGGAGGATTTTCTGGGTTAGGCTGGCATTCATTATGTCAGCTTTCACGCTGCACTAAGGTTTTAATCAGACATCATTAAGTGTAGAAGTAAGAAGTAAGAAGTGTAAGAAGTGTAGTTTCTTGTGGCTCTCTGAATTTCTCCTGCACTGCACCCTGTCGTTTTGCTGCCTGGCTGGAGTGTTCAGCCAGTACCCGGAGTTGTTTCACCTGTGCCTGGAGTCACTCTTATGTATCCAGACAGAAAACCTACTCAGAAAAGCATACCTTTAGCTTTGCATGGAAATCAAACCTATTCAAATGCAGGAGTGCTGTACTGACGGGCACATACTATTTGTGCTGGGAACTAAAAGCACATCTGCTGTTTAGGTGTGTAATGACTTCCTTTGGCTTTTGCTGTCGCAAGCCCTGGTCCAGCCATTAGGAGCCTCTGTTCTTCACCACCATCTATCTACTTCTCATTACTGGCAGAAGAAACAGTCTTTACTTACATGTAGCCTTTATATGAGGAAAACTGCTAAAATAACATGTCACTGGAAAGAGAGTCCTCCTTTTGGAGAGATAAAAGAAAAAAAGGCAGAAACTCCTCAGCAGTATTACGTGTTGCTTTCTTTAAAAGAAAAATCGAAAAAGATTTTCGAAAAAGAAAAATCCATGCCTCAAAACAGTAGCTAGAAATGAGCAGCTTCTGCTACACACATCCTGTAACGTTTGTGAAACAAAGATAGGCCTTCTCTTTTGCAGAGTACGGTACGTATAAGTTACCTTTCCATTTTAAAATGTTATTTTATTTTTAAATGGATGCCAAAGCAATACTTGTTAACAGGAGAAAAGGAGAGGGTGTGAAGGGACAGGGAAGTATTTTCATACTGTTTTCATTTTCTAATACAATGCCCTTGGAAAAAAAAGGCAGAGGATGACATCATAAATTTGGAATTCCAAGGTCACAAACAGGAATTCAGACAACAAATGGGAGGGTTTAGGAATGTACATTGTAAAAATATATCCATCAAATTTAAAAGAGAAAATAGTAGTATTGAAATGTGGTATTTCCAAATAGATATTTGTATGGTAAATGCATCCTTTTCCCTAAAGGATTACTTGATACATTTTCTGGTTTATCTTGTTATATTCAATAATATGAATGCAAATATGAAGAGGTTTTATACTTGTCTTTTTATTTTTTTTCCTTGGAAAACTACCACCACTCTCTTAATCTTGATATTTATCACTCCACAGGAATGCTTAGTTCAGTTTTGAAGTTTCATATGATACAGTAGAATTTTCTGCATCTCTGTAGGTAGCAACCAGGGACATATATGTAGTGGTGATAAAACTTTATTGAGAACTACATAACAGGAAGCTTTTGAGATGGAATTTTGAAACTCTTTTCTGGAATGGATATTAGTACTTTTTTTTTCCTCTCTCCCTTTATACCTGGGATTTTGGCATTAGGATGACCTAAACAAGAACTGGAACTGCTGCTTCTTTAATGAGATTTTTCAACCTTATTTTTTGTATTAGATTGCCCAGACTAAAATCATAAAAAATCTACTGTACCATATAAACTATGCACTGTTGTTAAAAAGTGGACTTTTGCTTTGTAGGCTACCGTACCTATTTGTTCCTGTTTCCTTAATATTGTTTTCTCCAGATGTTGGAAGTTAAAACACCCTTGTTATTTTTTCCAGTGTCACTCTTTGTTACTTTCCATAGGCAATGTTCACCAAAGCCAGGCAGTGGAGGAAATAACAGATGTGTTAGCCTCAAATTATGGGCATAAAAATAACCTTAATAAAATAGGTATTAAGTGACAGCACTTTACAAAAATCCAGGTCTAATTTACTCTAGCCTAGAAAGCAATAACTTAAGGGGACCTCAGACATGCATCCACGGACTCCAGATAGTTTGTAGCAGAGCGACAGTAGCTTGGATGATGACAATCCCAGCTTGCTGTCGGCGGCGCATTCCAGGAGAGGCTGTCAGGGTGTGTTTGCACTAGACACTTTTCTGCCTGTAACACTATTGTTTGCTTATAATTAATATTCCATTATAGACCTGCTAACTCTGCCAGAGAAACCCTCCCTCCTCCTTAATAATAATAGTAGTAACCACACGACTAATAATAAAAAAATCAGCCACATTCTGACTTTGAATGCAGACAAAATTGTCACCCTGGGTTTACTCTCCTGTTACCAGGCCTTTGGTTCCTGCTGTTCACAGAAAGCTGCAGATGGCTGCCTCAGCAGGAAGCCCTTCCCCCTTCCTTAATGGAACTCGTGGGAATGCGGGGATCCTGGAACCAAAGCCCTCCTTCCCTTCCAAACCTCCTCTCCAAACCCCTACTGAGTAAAAGGAAAAAAATCCCCACATCCCTGGAAACATTTTTGCCAGCCTGTTTTTCAGTAAAAACTTAAATTAACCACTTCACTCCTGATTATAATAAAGATTTGTTATTGAAACAGCTTCTCTTTAATGTAGTGAATCATTTCCACCCGCTTATTGAAGTCGTCCATTTGGGTTGAATTATAGCGTCCCGCTTCCATTATGTAATAATTTCAAATAAATGAAAACAGGTTTGAATTCTCCAACAATTAGCAAAGTTTTAGCACGTTCCCCCTCCCCCCACTCCTTCCCAGACACCCCTCCAAAAAATGAGATTAAAAAACTCAAAACTTTGGCGAAGTCACAACCTAAGTTTTCGTCTTTTGTTAAAATCGTCTCCCAGATTTGCTCAAACACATCATATGGGTTAAGTTATGGCTTCCCTTTATATTTATTTTCAAGTGCAAAATAAAAACAGCTTAAGCATTGTGATTTGATATTAGGAATGAAAGAGTTAAATGCCTGAACAAAGCACTCCATTTATAATTTTTGTTAGGAGTTCCACACTGAGCATTAGAGTGAGGTGTGTCTTATAAAGAGGGTGTTTATATTGGATTTGATATAGTTAAGAGATTCAGCTTACATATAATAGTCTCCTCTAAGAAGCAGCATAAAACAGAATGAGTTCAGTGGGATTTGCTGAAGTATAAAATATAGTATAAAAGTCTAATCTTATAGACTAGTATCAAGCACAGAGGAATTCATCTCTTGCAAAACATCCACTGCAGAAAGGGAAAGAAGAAAATGGGGCCAAATCTGTAGCTGTTATTTTCAGCAATAGTCTTAAGGCCTCCAGCATGCCCTACAGTTGGTCTTCCGACTAAAGGTTACATGTGCAAATCCAGGCAGTGGGATGGGGTCCATAGTTCAAATGAATTGGAACATGTTCTTTATTAAAAAATAAAATTAAAATTGCCCACTATATTTGTGGTGTTTTCGCTAATTCAGATGGTGTTTGGATCAGGCCTGAAGAAAATGTGGAAACATTACAATGTAGAGAGAGAAATAGTAGAAATTTTAGATGCATTTGCCTGCTATAAAGAGGGTGGCTAGTGCCTATTGCAAAGCCTTAAGTAACCACCTTAGGTTCAGAACTTGGAGGTCTACAGTAACTATGTTGTATACATAAACACGAGCTGGAATACAAGAAGGATCTTTGGATTAGAGTGGTGAGCAGTCCAACTTAAAAATGTCTGACAAGTCTGTTAAGAAAGGAAGGCCATCCTGGATGGCTCAGCTAATTAAGAAGATGCTGAGCAAATGGGGAAGGGTGGGGGAAGAACTGTTCTGCATCTGACTTAGACAGTTTTGACTTCAGTTCCAGTTTCAGTGTGATACCAAAGGTTTTTGTTTCCCTGATGCCTGTAGAAAAAGCAAAGCCTCTTGAACTGGGATGTTATAAATACTGCAGCAGTAAGGAAACAGAAAGCACACTAAAAAGAATTCTTAAATAGTAAGGACCATATGATGTACCCTGAAGGCCAGTGGGGATTAAAGCAATGGTTTCATTAGCTTTGCAGTAAGAACAGTTCAGGGAGGACTGTAGAGTGGAAAAATAAATATACATCTGCACTTAAACACTAGCCTAAAAAGAGGACCATATGGTAACCTCTGGGTGCCAGCTTTTCTTAATGAAGGTTGCAAAGCCTGTTACATTTGATATAAAGTCTGAATGAAGACATATAAATATTACACAGCTTCTTAGAACTGATGGTATCACACTCCAGGGTTGTTACTTTGAGTTCATTTGCTGCCAATAGGGCCGTGATTCAAAATACCATCAAAGGTTGAAAGTTTCCAAAACTGCATCTGTGTATGTAATAGTTAAGGAATCTTTAGAAGTGCATATTAGGAATGAGAGGGCTTAACGGGAGAAACGGGCAACTTTTGAATGCAGTTGACACTGCTCGTGTCAGCTTGGGAAAAAAAGAATACATTCCTGCAAAGCAAGTGAGTGCTGTTTGGTGACAGATATCAGGGCATCGCCAGTAGGAAAACAGGAATTAATAGAAAATCACTAAAAATAGAAGCACTGAAAGGGCAAACAGTAGATTTTATTTTTGCCAAATATGAATGCTATAATCCACCCAATAATAAGAAATAAGTGGCGAGTGATGTCGTCATACAGTATTCTTGTCAAATGGTCAACATTTGGGCTTCGTGGTTTTCAGAGATAGATTTATTGCCCAAGATGAGGGGAAAGTTCTACAAAATCCACTCCATAAAAAAATGTTTTTGCGTATGATCTCATTCATTATGACTTTTACTATACAGCAGAATGAGAAGTGATCATAGCGGAGATGCTTGAAAGGTGAAATGTGACCAAATGTTGCTTAAATATAATAGATAAAACATGAATTGCATTTCAGGAAAGAAAAGTAGTTACCCTGGAAATACTTTAAATGTTTGCATGTGTAATGGTTCTCCAAGACCCAGCACACTAATGATGGGCCATTGCACTGAGCTGAAAAGGAAATCCATTCCCGTACACTGCCCCTATCCAAGTCCATTAAGAAATAATGGTTGTAAGATGAAAGTCTTGTTAGAGTTTCAGTGAAAATGTCTGGCACACCAGGATGAAAAGTCAACAATCTGCTTTTAACAAGAGACACTGGAAAAACTTTGGTTAACATACCACTGAAAATATTAATTCTCCTTAATGGCAGGATGCAACACAGCTTTTTATAGTTTTTGATCCGTGTCATAAATTTGGCCATGACAAAGGGATACTCCAGCTTTAGCTCACTGGCAGGAATATTAGCTCTTTCCCAACACTAAAAGGTTAGTCCTTTGGATTCTCTGTAATGCACCAAAGGGCCAAATTTTTTGCGTGGAAATAAAATGACATAGGCCAAACAGTGAGAGAAAAAAAGAAGCATAGTCAGTGTGTAAGCTGTAGCAGATTTAATTCAGCATATCTGTTTTGTGTCCATCACCTTGCTAAAGGGTCTAAACGCGATACCAATAGGAGCATTTCTTTTAAGATGAAAAGTAGAAGGAGGGTGACAGTATAAATGTAGACGTTCCAGCCATTTCCCGTTTGTTTCAGGTAAATACTCTAGTGGGAATGTCTAGCTCTGTGTGCTTTTTCTCCGTGTAATTGTATATTATTGTGTAGTAAAGGGGGAAAAGTGTTTCTTTTATCAGTTCAATCCAATGAAATCTGGAATCCTGTCTGAATCATAATCTCTTCTCTGAAACAATGCTCCATTTGTTCAGTATATGAACACAGAGTTGCCTCTTTAGTAAAGCTGATATAAAAACTTGATAATTTATTACTTCAATAGCAAAGGCGCCTACTAGCTAATACCACCTTTGGGCCTGGTACAATACGATCTATTTCCTTTACAATAAATAGAAGTGAACAATAGAAATTACACACCAGAGAAAGAATTCTTGTTCAGCCAGCTTGCAAATACAGCATTGTTCTGTACACAGTAAATTTCAAATACAAAACCTTAAAGTTTAGCAAACTGTGATTGATTTATGTATAGACTAAACTTCACCTCTAATGGCTTTGTCTATAACAGAAATAAGTCACCTTTACGTAGAATATTGACTTAAAAACCTCAAAACACTTTACAGAAATGTTCTATCCTGAGACCTATTTTGCAGATCAAGAAGCTCAGGCAATCAAACCAAGTCATTTGGCAGATAAGTGGCTAGAATTAAATTGGAGATTCCCTGGACCCCAGCACAGTGCTCTAGTAACTTCTCCTCCCCAGGATTAAGTGTCTGTTGAAATGCCCTTTTATATATTCTTCCTAAACAGCTCTTTTGGGTTCTTGTCTTGTTTTTCACCCATAGAATTCCATATCCTTCAATTATTTCTGATCAGTGAACTGAATTATCTCCTTCATTGATACCAGTCTACCCTGTAATCTGCTGAAAAGCAAAGTACGTGCTTCATAAACTAAAACTAGACAGTGACTTCATAATAGTCAGTGGATTCTGTCCACCACAGGTCTCCAGCAGGAGTATTATTTGAGATTCCTGTGACTGTACTTGTCACTGGAAACCACAGAGGCAATCCATGGAAAAGATTATACAATCCTAGAATTTGCAAATCTGTGGGTAACTGCCATGAAATCAAAGGGCATGAATATTAGTGCCATTGATTTACCCATTCTCTCTTTTTTTCTAATTCTGACCTGGGGCTTGGAAGCACCATCTAAGTGAGACGTTTGTGAAGAGACTGTCATCTCCATGCATTAGAACTGCTGGGAATAAAGCAAGCTATTGTTTCATGTTTGGTCCTGGAGTCTAATCTTGATTCTACCCACTGCTTTTTGAAAAAGACTAATTAATCACACTACTCTGGGAGGCTTCTTTGTGATTCTATACTTAGGATCAAAATACTCCCTTATTTCTTAAAGGAGCATTGGTTCTTAAAGACAAAACACCACCACCCCCCACCCCCCCATAATGTATACAAGTGTGATAAATCACGTCTTAGGTCACTGAGCTTATCTGTCATTGTGATATTTCCTCTCCATGTTTGAACTAAGACACAAAATTGTTTGACTTTTTCTGCTCATGTTCATTTTCTGCCCATATTTTTCCTTATGAACTAGCACAATGCTGAAAACTTGAGCGTGGAGGAAAAAAATGAAGATTTTTCTATTAAATGAAAGAAAAAGGGAGAATTTTGGTACTGTTTTAATAACTTAATTTCTATGAAATATTGAGTTTTGTCTTTTTTTTCCTTTCAAATCCTGTCTTTTGATTCAAATTTGGTTTTGTAAAGAAGCAATTTTGGTTTGGATGGTACTCTAAAATTTTCTCTGTGCTTTTAGAAAAAGGGGTACAGAGGGGAGAGAAGGAAAGAGGGAGGAAAAAACTGAAAGACCGAGGTGAAAATGGGATCATGAAGCTATTCAGTAGTTCAGACATTTATTAATGAAAGTGTTATCCTGTGCTTTGAATAGAATGGGGAACTTAGACTTGGCCTGTCTTGTGACCTCCTTCCTGGCTTCCAGTTGACATTTTCTGAGAGGTCTACACTGCTGATACTAGTAAGAGGGAGGGAGGTGTTCCAAGGAGTGAGAATACCATGCAATAATTAATAAAAGAGGTTGAAAGATGAGTAGGAGCCTAAGGAGATACCTCTTGGCATGTGCTGTTATTTATATGCATCTTTCCAGGTATCAGCACTTCCAATCTTCTTTCTTCCTGTGACTCCCTGTGATTGCTGTCAAAAAGTTATAAATTATGAGTCCCTCTCACACTTCAATTGTGACATTTTTTTCCTTTGGCTTTTTAGACTATTAAAGAAACAAAGGCAATTAGATGATAAAAACCCAAATTAAAATAACTTCAGTATTTCCACTGTGAAATCTGTCAAATTTTGCCAAGTAATTCACTTCATGTGGTACAGTATTTGATTCTGCACAGAGATTACAAACCTGTATGATGCCTAACAGTAGCCTGGAAAAATGTTTCAATGGACAGAAAAGGACTTCAATCTGGTTCATTTTAGTAGTTAATCGTTACTTTCTCATGTATGTTTTCTTTTTAACAAGTCTCTGGAACAAAGATAGCTAGGGAAGCACAAGCATTTTTTGCCACCTTTTGGTCTCAGAGTACTACCAGGCTCATCGGTCTGTATCCTTGGGCTGGAAAGAGGGGGATACTACTGATATTTCAGGTACTCTTTGAAGAATCAAAAGAGGTCCTGGAAAACTGCAGCTGTCTAAAGGGATTTGGAAATTGGCCTCAGTGGATGGGGCCTGGACAGGACTTCCCTTGGCAGCTTCAGCTCCCCGAGGCCAAAGCTAAAGCTGAGATTTCACAAAGTGGTGGCTTTTTATTTTATTTTTATTTTCATTTATTTTTAGTTTAAACAGCTAAATGGTCCCACTGGGGACTGTGATCGGCATGCAAGCTTTGGACCTGCCTGGGCATTGTAAACTAGGACAGAGTTGGCCTAAGAACTGACAGGCTATCACTGGTTTCACAATCAAATAGTTTGGACCCTACTGTTTCAACTTCCTTTCAATAACTGCTGAATTATTGCTCCTATTCACAGAGACAGACTGGCTGACTCAGTTAATCTTTGCCATGTCCAGTTTCTCTGGCCGATAGGAAGCAACGTAGGGTCCACAACCTGACTGACTTAGAGCTGAGAGATGAGATGTGTGCTCAGAAGCTTTTGGTTAATTGTGCAGGGACTCTGGCAGAGTGTGTCTTAGAGCAAGGATGTTGCATCACCCAACCAATGGAGGAAAGAAAGTAACTGCTTTTCGCAGCCAGAATCTGTTCTTTTGGCTAGTACAGGAGGGGCTTAGTATCCTGTTTCTTTTCTTGGCTCTCATAAACATCTGGCAGGGTTGCCTATGTTTTCAATCCTCCCACTAAATTTCTTATTTTCTTTACTTTGTCTGAACAGAGTTGCATTGCAAAGTTTGCCTGATGACTTTTCTAATCAAGCAAGTCAGTCACTAATCACTGCTACTCTGCAACAGCTATGTATGGACACTACCTTTTGTAAAATGGCGGAATCACCTTGGGTTCAGCCCATGCTAAATGCATCCATGGGGGAGTCGCTACAAACCCTATTGCACTTCACCCATTTATGTGGACATGCTCTGACTGATCCAGAGGGAAAATTTCAGGGTTTAACTCAATGACATCATTACTCAAAATGCATCTGGTACTGTGTGGGACACAAGAGGGGTGTGAGAGGGGAGACGGAGTCTATCGGGGTAAGGTATCCCTTGGCCTTGCACAGCTAATGCTGACTGCCATAGATCTCACCCACTCCCTTACAGCAGTTGCACAAAATGCTCTGATTCTCCGCAGCAAAACTGCGTGAAAGAGGAGCTGGAGAAATAACAAATGCCCTGAAATGATACAGAATTGATTGGATTAAAAATGCTGAAACGATCCTAGCAGGCCGGCCACATGCCGCGTAAAGGTCCCTGCCAGAGTGCCGCAGGAGGCTACTGCTGGACCCAATGTCAGCACCCTGCGGGCACTGCCAGGCCTGACTGTCCCTGACCAGCCTCCCCTGGGGCTCCCCCACCCTGCCCACGGCCCAGGGCCCCATGTCAGCACCAGGACCCCATGTCAGCACCCTGAGGCCATCTGTCCCTACCCCAGCGACGCTGCAGCAGGGCCGGTCTCCAGCTCCTCACAGCCCTGCCTGGCCATGGGCCCCACTGAGCCAGGCCCACCCCGGGGCCCATGTTCCGGCCCCGGCCCATTCCCCAGGGAGGTGGGAGATGCCCGGGGCTGTGGCTGTCCCCACTGCCCCCTGACTGCCCTGCTCCCGGCGGTGGCGGTGGGACAGGCCCTGGCTGCCAGGTCCAGCCCTCCCCGTCCCTGGGAAACCCCTGGGGGAGTCCCCGGCCCCCCGTGTGCCCTGACACCCACTTCTGTGATCAGAATAAGGGTGTAAGTGAGATGAACCAGCCAGGGGCCAGAAAGATGGCTTTATTTCTCTGTTGTCTTAGCACCCAGTCCCCAGCTGTGGTCTGTCTCTGATGTGTAAGAGAAAGGTGACAATCGGGGGGGGGGGGGGGGA
>VZTL01002122.1:1212-12513 GCA_013400535.1 Scopus umbretta
AAAAAAAAAAAAAAAAAGGACACAAAGACTAAAGCCACTATGAAGTTTCAGTAGCTGGATATTGACCAAATTTCTCATCCATGGTAATGAGAAAATCTGTAAGGTTATCCTATCCCTCTATATACTACTGCCCAAAGTAATCTGAAAAAGACTTAAAGTGTATGCTTGCTAAAAGTTACGGAAGAACAGATACTGGTAGAAACAGAAGGTCTATATGGGATAATCTTCTGTTTGACATTCAGTTCAGGATTTGCAGTCAGAAGGAAAGCATAAATAAATTGATTTTAAGCTCCTTTTGCATCTTCTTAATTCTGGGATCCAAGCATCCCACTACAATCTATAGGATTTAAATGAATATATGTCTATACAAAGCTGTTAAGATTTACTTACTTTCTGAAGATAGGTGTATTAGCTCAAATGGAACAGTAAACTAACACCTCCTGGACCAATACTGTGTGTCTTTACATAGCACACTCTTTCTAGGCCATGCGGAGCATCAGACCACTCTAGGAACTGCAGTGCTACTTAGAACCAAGCCAGGTAATAGATATCCTCAATAAGCTCCTAACGAAGGCCTAGTGTCCTCAAAAACATAATGAATGTTTTCCTCAAGAGGGGAAAAGAGGATTGCATATTTTACACTTTGAATAGAAAGTAAGGTATAATGCTTTTTTCCAAACTACTATCACATGGCAGGTGATATTTAGTTAAAAATTTTCAAAGTCAACAAACACCTTATTTCAGTATTTCCAGTAAAGCTTCATTATTTCTGCTGTTCTCCAGGGTAAGCCTCACTTAAACTTTGTCCATTTAATATAACAGTCAGAAGAATAGTCAGAAATCAGATAGATTTTTCTCTGTATGAATTGCTTAACAGCGTTAAAGTAACAGCAAAAAGTTTGAGTGCTTTGATGGCAAAATGCCATATTTCCAAACCAGCATTTCCTAAAGGCTTTATTAAGTGATAGCTGATTTTTCAGTGTTCTGAACTTCTTTAAAAATTCTTTCATCCATTATTTCACAAACATTAGTAAAAGTCAGAAAAGTATATTGGAAATAGTTGCAGAGTCAGATCATCTACATATACAATACATTCCCATGATCTTCTCAATGATAACAGGACAGAAAGGAAAAATACTGTAACATGGAGCAAATCTTTACTCTCGTCATGATGAAAAATTGAGAACACTGGAAAAACAATTCTGATTTCAAGAACTATATGCTAACTACACCTAACATAAAATAAATTTTCATTACAGCAAGACATATCCACTAAAATTCCATGGGTCAGCATTTATGATGCAGGCACTGATATTTTTAAAAATCTTTTAGGCCAGGGTCATAACAAAGGCATTGTATTTGCTTTCTTTCAATCTTGAAGAGGTGTTTTTGGAGATCAGATGATACACAGCAAACTAATTTTGATAATAAGCTCTGTTTAATATTCTGCTAATTTAAACACATCATTTTCCAAAGGAAAAAAAATTTAGAGGTTTTTTTTTTTTTTTACATAAACAATTATAAGAAAAGCAACAACAACAAAAAAAGATGCTTTGGTTATGAAAAAGAGGGAAGGTATTAAAGGTTTGAGACTTTTTTCGGGGGTGGAGGGTCATATGGTTTTTAAATATGGCCTTAGTTTGAGGGAGATAGTTGGTCTTCAACATAAAGATTTCCCTCATCTTTTAATGCAGCCATTAGACATTTCTTTGTTGAACGCTTGTCAGAAATTCCTACTGTTTGCCCATTTGAAATACTGCAAGTTTCAACTGCATCCTTACATATGGATTATTTTGATGCTCTCTCATTAGAATAAAGGTAGCCTTGATTCAGTAGAGCACTTAAGCCAAATGATCATATTGTTAGATTTAACCTTTCCGATCTGTTAATGTGAAAAAAAAAGTCTTCAATATTAATCCCTTCATAGTGTGCATTATAATGTTAAGGGACTAATGCCATTTCAAAGATACACAACTGAACTTATGAACTAACATCAACTACTTTCATGTAAAAATATTACAAGCTAGTTGAGGATGGTAGACAGCTCATATTGCATACCAGTCATGCCCACAGCAGTTATGTGTCACAGGCACAAGGAAAAAAACAACCAAAAATCTTTACACATACAATACATGGAGCGGAAAACTATTGTTCCTGCATGCGTGAAACACAGCTTCCTACAAATCTATACCAAACGTATCTCCTTGAAAACATTCCTGCTTCAAGAGATTAGAGTACAAAGCTGCTGCCTTTTTTTTTTTTTTTTTTTTAAATGACAAGTGTTATTTAATGCTTTTACAGTCTTGTAGTTCTGCTGATGTCATCAACCTTATCAGTCATAAAACTATTCACTAGGATATTGACCATCAAGGTAACGTCAAAGTGAGCTACATTCATTTAGGTACTGTGATCTAAATATCAAACTATGGCAAATTAACTCCTTAGCTGTAACAAAGTTAAACTAAATAGGCACACAATTATTTTTTCCCCACATTGCCTATGTAATTTACAAAACTGAGCAAATGAAACACTATCTTTATTCTGGCAATGAGATTTAGACAACTCGGTTAAGTATAGGCCAACACAGCATATCATATTTTCTTGTATAACATATATTGAAGAATGTTATGTACATACCCATAGTATTGAAGGGATATATAGATAATCACACTTATCCCTCTCAAACATAGGCGAGTATAAATTCAGAAGTTTTGCAAAGTTTTGCAGAAATTTTACACTGAAAACCCACAAGTCAGACCACTAGGAATCCATGTGTTTATTAACATTTTTATTCTGGGACAGAGGGGAACAGAAAGCGGGGCAGGACAGGCAACTGACACGGACAGGACAATAGAGAAAATGCGTAAGCAGGGTAACTCCCCAGTAATAGAACGCTATAAAACCACATAAAAGGTAAATGTTTAGAAAAGCTTGATGAAAATAAAATTCTATGCATCTGTCCTAGCAATGAACTGCTTCAAAATACCCTCGAAGGCTTTTCACAAAAATCATCTATGACAGTTTAAAAGTTTTAAAATATAGAAAGTATTAACATTTTGACAAAACCTGGACAGGGGATTTTTGTGCCAAGGGAAAATTAGCATTTCAACAGAAAGCAAACCAATTAGCCATTTAGATAAAGCCATTTAGCTGCTTTTGAATATACTCATGCTTTTCTCCAACATAACAGTTGTCCTTTATGGGACTCCCGATAACAGCATTGTTTCAGCAGGAGCCAGGAACCTGCAGGTGAACGGTGACAGAAGACAAAACCAGTTTCCCTTTTGGCCAACAAGCAACAGGACCCAAGAGCTTGCTCTGGGATCTGCCAAAGTACAAGTGTGCTGACCAGAGTTGGGATTCATCTTTTGTACCTGCCACACATACCTTGAAATGCCTTGTGGTGTAGAAAAGGAACCCCTGCTTTTCATGCATGAAGGGTTTGTTATGTTTAATTAGGGTTTGCTTCAGCCTTCAAACATAAAAGGCTGCAGTGAAGAGGAAAGGACTACTCTGTTCTACAAACCCAGATTTGGGAGGACACAACACAATGAACTTAAATGGCAGTAAGGAAAATTCAAGTTAATATTAGAAAAAAAATTGTCTATAGTCAAGACAAAGTACTAGAATAGGCTGTCTATGGAGAACATGAACATTCAAAACTGACATCTAAAAACAGGTTAGCAAAATGCCTGTGAAAGACGACAGTTACAGTTGATTCTTGTCTGGGGTAGAGCCATTTAGTCTGATGATTCTTTAAAAGGGGAAGGGGACAAAAATTCCAGGTAAATTCCCGGAAACCTAAAATCACCTCTACATACAAACATTATTACTTTCTAATAAATGGTAACATTTTACAATTTTTTTTTTTAATGCAATCTAAATGTCACTTATATTTATGCCCACTTGTTTGTGGTCTCAGGGAAGAGAGCTAGCTGAGATATAGTACAGCCAAAAATACTTTGTCCACTACCACTGTGTGGGGTCAGTGCTTAGGAAAGGGTGAGATCATGCAGCTGTGGGTAGGGAAGAAAGGTGGGACCACAGCATCCCATATCTCCCTTAGCTTTACTGATCATGGAATGACACCATAAATAGTAGGTGTGAAAAGTCTTATTATATACTGCAAAAACACACAGTTAAATCTGAAAATGATTTTTAGTTCCCTGTTCATGTCAGACATTTACCAATCAAGGCAGGATGTGTTAATCGATATGCTTTCAAAATATTAGTAAACACAGTTCAATCTTCCTCCAAAAACAGAAAATAAAAAAAAATACACCTTTGGTAACATGGAAAAATAACCACAGAAATGTATGGGGTGGAGAGTCTGGCAATAACTATAAGAATATTCTTATACTGACAATGTTATAACTCAGAAAGGATGTTTTTAATTTTTTGGGGTTTTTTTAATAGCATAAAAAAACAATTTAAGAACATATAGTGACCAAAAACCCTTTTAAAAACATTCATTAGCACCTGGCATGTATTCATTAAGAAGTAAAACCACTACTGAATGCATAATTTTATACTAGCTTTGAGTGTTTTCAAGAATTAAAAAAAAAAGACCAGAATTTCATTTCCACTCCAAAAAAAAAAAAAAAAAAAAACAAACAAAAGAGAGAGTCTGCAACTATGAATGTGAAAGGAGACAAAATTCTTCCCATAAAATAATGTTACAGTCTCAGCTAACATAAACCCAACAACAGATGAGTTATACCCCTAACAGAAATTAAGGGTCCAATCTAGTATCTTAGGAAAAAGAAATAAATTCATAGTAAGAGAAGTCTTTCTGAATCCAGTCTCAAGCAACGAATCACATTGCTTTATAATATTTTTTGCATTAATATAAATCAGATGCATTTAACATATATATCCGTGAGTGTGTTCTCATACTGTCATATATCAGAGTCTAAATTTTCACGTGCAAAGATTATTAACAGAAACCTTCATCTACAGAATATCTTGTAAAAAACTGTCTACTGAAGAAAGTCCAGCAAGTTCACTGGCAAGAAAAATAATGGAGAAAAATGCCCTGTTTTGCATTTTAATCTTGATTCATTTTGAAGAGTTCTGAAAACTCCAGACATTTGCAGAAAAGATAAAATTACTATAAATTACAGTGGAAGACTAGTTCTGCTTTCTGATGCCAAAGCCTATTGGCTTTGGCAATACATGCCATATTTGCATATGCTGAACACTGTTTCAGTCATCTTTTACTGTCAAATACTGTGTAGTAACGGCACCCAAAGAGTTATTTTCTGTTGGAATCCACAGGAACTATGCCAACCTATTTTTTCAACTAATAAAATCTATTGCTATTAAACGCATGCTACTAGATTAGACCAAAACTACCACCCACACTCTGGGCCAATTCTTAATTTGTTCTCTGCTGGAGTCTTCATCTAAAGCTATTTGTCTGATATAACTGGATGCCTTTCAAATTTCTTCTTGCATCTTTTTAAACATGTGATGTTTGCCTGTATGCTTGTTCAGTAAGTATAATGACCATGTAGCTGGCTCTTTTATACTTTAAAGTCTGATTTTGCTTTCCAAAACAATTTGCAACTTTTGTCTCTATTGAAACTTTTTAGGAAACGAACACTCCACTACATAAGATCAACTACCATTAATTTTGTTCTCTTTTGCATTTAATTATTTTAATTTTTATTATCTTCAAGAAAACAGAAGATACAGCTTCACACACATTCCCATTCCGAAGTGTCCATTTTTTTTCCTCCAGCAATGCTACTTCCAGTTAACAAGTAAAGCGTAAATGAGATGAGCACACAAACAGTTGCTGCTGTGCTCAAGATATTTTAACATTTTATGAAAGGCAGTAAAGGTCCTGCCAAAGAAAAAGTACGCAAATCTGATAAATTCCTTTGCAACAAGTGATAAAACTATCTCATATATATATATATGCACAAAGATCTTGCTTGTAACTATTTATTTCCATTGTTAATTACAAAACTTACTGTGGAAAGCAAGGAATGATATCTGCCTCAAAGATGCTTAGTAACTGTTATGTATTTAGCAGAGAACTAATTTTAAAATATGTATTTCTATTATAGTTGTGTTATTTTGTTGCATTATATTTACTGTGCAAAATTTTCTCCACAACGGATCACATATATATATATCTCAAAACAAAATGGTAATTGATCTATATTATGGCAGAGGCCTAAGTTACATTATTAAAAAAACATTTGACCCCTTCAGTTCCAGAGGAAAATGAGAGCAATCAAATAATAATAAAAAAAAAACCAAAACCCAAAACACAATCAAGGAAGATGACATCTACTCAAAGTAAGCAAATTCTAGTAGAAAGTCACCAGCCAATTCAAACCCGTTCACAGGTAGTTTATCTTTTCTTTCTATAACTGTATAATCTCAATGCACCTCAAAACAAAAATAAAGCCACATGTCCAGATATTTGTCATAAGCTCATTTTTAACATGGTCATTAATGGTTGGATCAGTGAAGCTTGAGGTCTCTGCAAGCAGGCAATATGATCTCGTATAAGAACAGAATGATTATAAACTACAATATGTTAGCTATGTGTTCTTCAGCCACTTCTATGAACCTGCACTGAAGATTTTCAGGGTTTATTAACAAGTAAATCATGTTATAGAATTCAACAGCCAGCTCACCACTGTTCAGCAGAGGAGTAACATTCATATTCCCTTTTTGAAGCTATATAGCAACATAAACCAAAGTCAAACTGAGGGCCACTAAAAATATTAATTTAATATTATTAAAGTTAATTTAGGAAGTTAACTCACAGTTGTAAGTAGATTAATCTAAAAATGGCTAAAACATTATTATCCTCAGCTGCCCACACTGTCCTTCTTCAAGCTTAGTACTGCTCCATCAGAAGCAACTGAGGAACAAGGAGTGTAAACCGTAACAACTCAGTTGTTAATATAGCATATAATTATGACTAGAAGTTGGCAGTAGTTTGCATTAACAGACATAAACTGTACCCAGTTCAGCTGTTCCTGCTGGCTACAGTAGCATATGAAATTACTAGTTTCTTCTCTCAGGTTGATCTACCTCCAGATTCTGGACTTTTTCTTTTTTTGATTTTCCAACAGGTTATCCAGTAGTTTAAACAAATTGTAAAGCATACATAAGAAGTGTCTTGTTCCTGTGTCTTTTTGACATTAGTATTTGTCTATTGGCATTATTTTGTTGAAACAGGAATAGGTAAAATATTTGCCAAGATTCAATATTCTGTAAATCATACAAGAATATGTTACTAGGGAGAATTCAAAATTACTGTTTGATTTGTTACGGTACAAAAATATTAGAGAATCCTGTGGCTGTTTTGCAAACATTTTTCAAACACTGGAAGCTGGACTTCCATAAAAACTCAATTCATTACTTAGATCAATTTTGCTACTCTTAATTTGTCCGTGAACTGAAAAAAAATGGTTTATCACAATTCCAATCCCATCTTTACTATTGCAGTCCATACCCTCTAACAGCAATCCCCAATAAAGAAACAGGTGGGTTTGTGATTAGACTTGCAAAGCAGCACCTGTAAAGAATGAATATCTGCTGCTGCTTGAGAGTCCATAATTTCAATTTAAACTCAGCAATTTGGAAATAAATGCATTTTTTGTTTTGCATTGGAATCAAACTAACAGCAAAAGACGACAGCTCCTGGAAGACAGTCCCTGGACTTCCACTGTATCTTCATAATCATGCTGAGAATATTTAATTATTCCCCCCATTCCACCATCCTGTGTGACCATCACTCATCTTTTATTCCTATCCCAGAGAAAAACCACCCATCCCTCAGTTATTCAACGATAAGCTAAGTCACTCAAAGGTATTAGAAAAAAAATTACTACAGAATTTCTCAACACTCTCCATAGTTTATTTCACAGTAGCAGCAGCAAAACTTTGAAGCTCAAGTACATAACAAAAAAGGTTAAAATTATCTTGCAACAATTCAGAAAGATATTTATCCTTTCTAATTTGACTGACTTTAACTGAGCTCAATCCATGCTTTCTGAACAATGGAAACTCTCTTTGTTAACTATTATTTATTAGACAGATTTTTCTTTCAGAACCTTTTCCTCATCTGCAAAGGCTCCTATTTTAGAACTGTGTTCAGACAATTATTCATTTGTCTGGTTCTTTAAAGCAGTCCACTTATATCTTGAGGAAGACACTTAACAGGGTAGTAGACTTTTTGAGACTAAGAGCTGTAGCATCTCACTTTGGTTCAGTATTATTACCTTCTCTGGCAATTTCATGAAACCATGAGGACAGATGATAGTCACTGTCCTACTTTTATATTATTCTTTTATTTTACACCTTGCAATTAAGTTCTGGCTTCATGCATTTTAACTAATACCTCCTTCACACAGGTGTAAGAGACAACACTCTACCAAATAAAATCCATTTCTTTACAAAATAGCTCCTTAGAGAAGTTTCAAATAAGGAAAAAACATTGCAGCATCTCTCAAATGCCAAGAGACAGCACAAACTGCAGGGAAAAAAAAATACAGAAGAAGAGGTCTCCAAAAACATACAAGCTTATTGGGTAACTGTACCAAAAGCATAGCCCACCCTACCTTGTTAATCTTAATGCTCAAAGGGCAAGGTTGTGAGAGCGCAGAAGGCAGGCTGCTTTCTAAGGATGGGGAACCAAGTGCGGTACCAGGGCTGGCAGCCACCAGCCATAGCCCCGTCACACAGCATCTTCGCTTCTGGAGAGCAGAGCACAGAGAGCAGCAGGCTTAACCAAGAGCCCCAATCCTATGGCAAGTTCTTGGTGATGAGGCAATGTCTCAATCGAGCCAGGAAGTTGGTTGATGAGCCGGGGTCTGACCCAAAAGTGCCCACAGCTGGGCCGGGGCCAGAGATGCCCCAGCTGGGGCAGCTCAGGGCAATTAAGGTCTACCAGCACATTCAAACACTAACAAGGGCTCCCCTGTTTCCTCAAGACATGTGCACAGGAATGCGTCACACATCAAAAACCAATCTCAACTTCATTTTAAAGTGAACTGGCAATTAATACATAATCTATATAAAAAGTCTCCTCAAAAAATACTATCACGTAACTAGCAATCTGCTCCAGCTGAAGTTTTTCATTTGTTTCCATCTGCAGCTCACAAAGAATATGACTGCAGTAACCCACTCTGGGAGGACAAGATTAGAGATCAAAATACACAATCTTTTTCCAAGGCAGATAAAAGAAAAATAATATTCCGTGGTCATGTCGCACCGCTGAAAGCCAGGTGAAGATAAGCAGTACTAAGAAATTACAAAATGAGTCAGAAAATAGAAGCTGGAAAAAGCATAGATATTAGCCCTGGTATTAAATTAATTGACTCTTACCCCAACCCACAAATAATATCTAGCCTGCACAGAATCAATTTACTTTCCTCCAAAGACCAATCTCAGCCAAATTTCTTAATAAAAACAACAAGGGAAGAAGAACAGGGAAATCAATAAAACCAAAATGAGCCTACTTAAAAACAAGTGGTATGAAATATTTTTTTCCTTGAATAATTCCAAAATGGAACTCCCTGTCTTAAAACTGAAGTGAAACCAAGAAATAAGGAGAGTTCAAAGAAGTAATTGGACATTTTAAAGAATGAGCCTATCCCCATAATTGCATCATGTTTTTCCTCTATCTTAAAAAGGAGTGAAACTTGTATTACAAGGTATAGGTCAACAACTAATGAACAAGATGAAGGATAAACGTTTGTAGAGAGACTCAGGCAGCCATTTGCAAAAGGAGCAAAAAGGAAATGGCAAGCCTCTTAACCTTTGCTGTTTTAGCTCACAATTAATCTCATAGGAGATAAGAGGCCTATAATCCTTTTATGGGTTTTATCAGAAATAATAAGCCAACAAATTTATAAAATGTGTATGCAAACCACTGTATACTAAGCTTATTAAAGATGAAACAATAAAATGAAAGATGATCATAACTGAAATATCCTGTAACAGGTGCTTAGAGGAAGAATATAAGAAACAGGGCAAGTAAAGAACAACCCTTTCCTTGTTCTTCCCTCCCAGATACAACGCCTCGTTGTCAGAACTCCTATGCTAGAGATTGCATTTGGAAAATTATTTTCAGCAGATCCCAGTGGACCTATCTTCCATAAGGATGGCATATAAACCTTTTTTGAACCCATTTATAATTTGGCTTCTGCAATGCTTAGTGCAAAGGCTTCCATAATGTATTCACACCTTGTATGAAAAAAAGGTATTTCCTTAAACTTCCACATGATAAACTTATTGAGGTAGAGACTAGCTCTTAAACTGAACATAGTTTAAATGGCACAAACGCTAGGGACAAGAATATTTAGGAATAATCAATACTACCTATGCCAAAAGAATAATTGAATTGGAGTAGTTTGCCTAAAGACAAAACAAAAAGATAGACAACATTATAGCAGTCATCAGGAAAATAAAAGGCTGTTGAAAAGATGAATGGAATGATCTGTTCTTCATGTCCACAGTGAATAAGCAATAGGTTTAAACTGTAGTAAGGAAGCTCAAAGCTGCATATTAGGGGAGAAAACCCATCCTAATAGCAAGGCTATTCAAAAGGACTGCTTGGGATGGTTGCGTAGTTTCTCTAATAGAAAACTGGATGAGAATTTCTCTGAAATGACATGGATTTGTTAATTTTGTCTTAGCAAAGAGAACTGCAGTAAATGACCTCTTGATGTCCCTTCCAGTGTAGTACCATACAATTAGAAAGAAAGGAAGTCAACAGACATCTAGTGCGGTGGTTTATTTCATTCCCTCCATTAGTCTTGTGTTCAGTTTTGGGCTTTACTTATATTACTAAAGAATACTCAATTTTCTCTCCCACTCAGAAGAAAATACACAGCATTGTCACTACCTGAAATATAACAGAGTAACTAGATAGTGAAGGTGTACAGAATTTATGATGGTGTTTACACTCAGTCATGTGACCACATTCCAGTTATTCTTGCATTGGACAATTCCCAGACACTGCAATAGCATCTGCTAGAAACCAGCTTCCTGTACTCTCAAAATACAGATTAGAGAACAACAATCTAGCTTTTTGACAGATATTATGCCTTTGCCTTCTGAACAATATCATACTGGTCACAATAAAAACTATAGCTCACAGTGGGGGGGAAAGAAAAAAAAACCAACATTTAAAACTAAAGTCCCAGTGGCCATCTACAACTTAAATTCCTTGCTTTCTTACATTAAACTCAAGGAGTAGAAATGACTGGAACTCTGTATTTTTAGCACAATGTGCAGCAAGAATGTAGCTTTTGGGTTTTAGCCTTTCTA
>VZTL01002126.1:256-24787 GCA_013400535.1 Scopus umbretta
TTTTACAACACCAAGTGCAGTTCCTGGTGGGTTGTTTTTTTTCAGGCTAGAGCATACAGAAAAATGGTTCAAGTGACTTCTACTTCTCCAGACATGGAAAGTACCAACTGTCACAGCAGACCAGAGGCACTACGCAGGGTTCTAGGGAGCAGGTACCCATTCTGCCAAAGCAAACAGCTGACTGCAGGGAAGGCTGTTGCTCCAGGTGGGAACTTCACAGCTTTTAAAGGCTGAAGATTTTTTAGGGCAAAACAATTAGCATGAAAATGAATAGGGAGTGACTCTTCACTATGTTCACTAAAAGCAAAACAAGGAGGAGTAACAAGAAATGAATGGAAGTCAGATGGCATTTCTTCACACAGCATGCAGGATGTTGTGAAGGCTAGAAGCTTGTCTTGCTTCAACAAATGCCTAAATAAATTCATAAGTAGAAAATCGCTGGGGTGATATTAAATACAAAGATACCATGTCTGGCCCTGAGCTGTGAATCACAGGAAACTGGTGGAATACATGAGAGAAAAAACATCCCATCCCTGCCTCATCCCAGGCATTTGCTTTCAGCAGCTGACAGAAAGGTCACTGGGTTAGACCTTTCATCTGAGGTGGCCAATCTTTTCTTGCATTCCTATGAAAGGAGAGGACAAGAGTTTTATTCATTTGTGGCCACAGAATTAAACAGAGATTTTCCCAGATATAAGGGGAACGCATTCCTATACACTCCTAACAGGCATTACAGCTACATTGCTGTTTGCATAGTCCAGCTGCTGGGATGCAGACATGAATCTCAGGCTGGCAATTGCAAAGACAGCATGGGGGAGGACTGAGTTCCTTCTAACATACAATCAAGAGTTCAACAATTATAGACCAGTTACACTTTTGCAAACCAATCAAGGACAGCAGGGTGGGACAATTTTTGTGGAGATGAGAAATATTGTATGTAAAGCTGGGACTATTAAACAAACAGCTGAAACTGATTTTTGTGAAATTGCTTTGGTGCTTTCTAACCAGATCTATCCAGATTGCAGCTGCTGCAAGCAAAGAAAGCATTCAAAAAAGCTTCAAAAGCTCAGGCTGAACTCAAAAAGGAAAATAATTTCCTTATTTTAAAGTAAGAATACTTAAAATGGAAAGTCTGATAGTACATATGGAACCATCTAATGCAATTTTTAGAATTATGTTTCAGAAGAGAGACCACTGTAAAGTGATTTGCCCAAGGGCATACTGTGAGTCAGTGCTAGAATGACAGAATACTGTTTTAATTACAGTTTCTTATGAAGCCTGTAATAACACGTTGAAGGTCAGAGGTTGACTTAATTTTTAGCTAAGTGATTTGCTAAGCAGTTTTCAATATCTCATCATGTAACCTATAGCTACAGACAGGCTCAGCATCACTATTCCAGTGAGAAATACTTTTGATGGCAGGAACTGCTGTATGAACATTTCATTCTGCTTCAGGAAAGATAAAAAATTCACAGGAGATGCGAAATGCTGTTTTCTAAAAGTATATCAAGCCTTGAAGTTATTATAAAGAACAGCTATGGAGAACTGAACAGACTGACAGAAGTTCAGAAAACACTTCACTGGGGACAAAGTCCTCCCATCCAGCCCACAGGGCACATCTCCAGTAATTGTCAGAAATGAAGGTTTCGCCAGCTGCCGACCAGAAAGGTTTCCTTTTACATTCTTCTTTAACAAGGCCCCAATGCAAGTTTCACTTGAAGCAAACAAGATTTTTGTAACAAGCCATTTGATCAAAATAATTTAGTTGGTTTAAGGTAGTATTGCCAAGAAAAGGACAGCAGCTGAAGGTGAAAACTTTATTCCTTAGGTAATGTAATAACATGTTTTTCTCCAGGAAAAAAAGCTTTTCTAGTCAATTCCTTATACAGACAGCACCCAAGAGTTATACTGTAACACAAATACACATCATAGCCCTCAGACTATGTTGTGGCAGGCTTTCCTTCTGCTAACAGATGAACCGAACAAAATTCTAATCCTCCTAAGCCCTTGTATTATTGCTGGTTTTGTATTCAAGCATGTAAGTGAAAATTCTATTACTCTAGCATTCATGAAAAAGATAAAAGTAATATGAACGTCATAGTTCCTAGTTACTGAAGTGTCTGAAAATTACTCTCAGAACTACAGAATTCTTGACTTCTGGTCTTTCTGTTGAAAACTTTACACTATTCTGCATCTCATTGAAGAGCACTGTAAGGCTGCACAAAGGCAAGGCAAAGTAGTCCCATGATCACTGCACTTTGTTGCATTACCAGTCTTCCTGTGAAGTCTGTTCATGTGATTGACGAGTAGAGATCTGGACTCCTTTCTCCAGGCCTGCTGCAACCCCTTGTGAATACCAATGAAAGGAAAACAGAGCACAAGCTTCAGGGCTATTTTTATGTTTCAGAATTTGCAGGAAGACCCAAAGGTCTCTTAGTAAGACTTAGACACAAGGTACTACTGAATGCTTCATAATTAATGTCTCTAATGGATCACTTATCCTCATAACTCCTCTGGAGTTTTGTCTAACAGGGACATAATTAATAAAAATCACTGCAAGTATAATTTGGTAACATGACTGAACTAAGCATGAAGGAAAGCAGCAATATGTATTCTCAAATGCTGTGTTAGATACAAATACTTAATGCTGTCACATCTGAAGAAAAGGGCCCTGATTTCTTAGGAAATCAATCAGGCTGCTTCCACAAATTACCAAACGAAACAGTAAAAAGCCCTTAATAACTCAGGCCGTAAAGCACTGCCTATTATCAACAGCCTGCTGAAGGCTCAAGCTCTGTGCGTGTCTGTATTTTAGGCAATAAACATCTTAAGCCTTTACACAGTTACGGAGGCTGCCTTACAATAACCACTACAATGCTACCTTTGCAATTCTCTAATCTACTTGAAATAGTTGATCCAAGAGACAAAAAGATCATCTAATGTATCTACTAGATGCATTTAACATAACTGCACATAGCTTTGGGTACATAAAAACAGCAAGTCACATACTGTTGATTAGATTCAGTACAATTCTTGTACAGCTGAACTGACATGAGGCCCAACATTGGGAAGAAATGCATACAGGGTTCTTCTGTACGCCAACCAGATTGTTTTGACCACAAGCATCCAACAAATATTATGAAAATTTTATTCTGTCTCATGGCTCTTTGTGTGGCTCAACTTCCAGGACTGACTGCCATTTCTAAATCTGATCACCTTTTTCAAGCTCAGAGGCAACTTCAGACTCTAGGCAGCTGACAAAATACCTCCTAGAAAAATAATTAAACTTAACCTCAAGGAGACTCTGACCTTTGTTGTGTTGGGAGGAGTTGGCATAACAACCTCTCCAGTTTTCTGACTTTTCAATGTATGTTCACGAAAGGAATTAAGCAGTCATCTTTATGTCTAGTGAATCAAGATATCTCAGAGCGGTGTTTGATCAACAGCACAGTCTACTGCAAACTGCATTCAGCCTATTTGAACCCATTTGTGACTAGTGGAAGGACACAGAAACCAAAACTGATCTTTAACCAATTTCTTTACAGCGCTCTGACCCACATGAACTTAAGCTTCATAAAATAGACTTGGGGGTCCACATTTAATGAAGCGCTCCTATGCTAGAAATGGACAGAGGTTTGATGTTTAAAAGCCCATGAAGTCAGCAGAGATTATTCCATTTAGTTTATTGAGTTTTAAGTCAAATACTACAAACATTAGCCAAATTACAGTCTAGGTTTATAGACAGGAACTCTTATTTGTTCAAGTCTCCCTGTATTAATTAAGATACAAGAACAGGAAATATGGGAAGAGCCAACAGTTTCAGATTCCTGCTGGCAATTACAGGAAGAATCCAGATACCTTCCCCACTTTCACCATCGTACAAGACAAGAACAAAACCCCAGACCCCACAAAAAAACCCATGAAAATCTTCACTGAACTGTTCTATAGAGAAACCCTTCCTCATGCCAAATCTGACAATGTGTTTATTTGTTTTATGATAGCACCTAGAGGCCTCAAATGGGTATCAAGGATTTAGTGTAATATGTACCACAAACATACAGCAACGAAATAGCCCCTGAGCCTAGGAAAATACACATCTATATTTGAAAAACTAAATAGTTCACTAAAATATCACTGTAAGACACATCTTAGATGTATTTCCATACCTTAGGTATGAAGATGTCCAATTCAAATATTAACTGCCAGTCTCAAAACAGAGGAATTGATGATACAGATATGTTTTTGTTAAGTTTCAAGCACATTTAGAGTTCTGTAATGAAAAAGTCTAGACTTTCAGCTTGAAAACATGACTGAACATATGCAAGACTGAAAGAAGTCCATTCAAATATTTGTCACCGCAGTCATTTGGTGCTGTTGGTTGCAAACCAGTGGTGTAAAGCTTCCTTGATAAAGCCAATATTCTAGTGACAAATTGTTTTAAACTCCCCCAGCAAGAGAGTTCAGTTACCGTGATTTATTTTAATTTAGATTTGTGTAGCAAGTACTTTTTGAGAACTGTGCCTAATAGACCATTAGAGTTTTCCCAGATAGTTGTAGCGCTTCAGCACCTTCATCCTTCAAAAGTCTTTGCTATTTTCTGCCTCCTTTCAGCAAATTTATCTCTTGCACTAGGATGTAAGTGACATATAGGCCACATGATACCTTTGAGCATTATGCCAATTTTAAATAATAGCTTTTGGAGTCTCACTGCCATGCAGATTTTCAGAGAACCAAGGTATATGTTAGCAAGAGGTCATCACATACTGCAATATATGAAACACACAAAAAAAATATTTTCCCAATTTGTTTCTTATGTTCCTTTCTAGTGGACCCATCAAAATAATTTTCAGGTTACTTTTCTGGCAAATTGCACACATTCACAGAGCTGGGGTCATCATTTTCACAAGAGTCAGAGATGCTTGCCTGTTCTGGATCACTCCCTTCCCTAGTAGTTTTATTTACAGTTGATTACTTCCCTAAGATAAAGAAAACATCCTAACTGACTTTGAAATTACTGCCTGCCAGTGTGACACTAAGGCCACCATGCAAAAACTCACAGACAACAAATTAGCAGGTACAGCAAAATCCCTGCATATCATTCATCACTATGGTAGACCTGGTATAGAATATATTTAAACCTTAAATAATACGGACCAAGAAGAGCACATTAAATTGGGCAATTTAGAATCACAGGGCTGCTATTGGGAATGTAAGAAATAGAAATGTTGGCGCATGAGAGAACCATATCTTCAAGGCCTCACAAACCAAACATACACCATCTGAATCCTGGAATCTGGATATATATATATATTTCTTAATAAAACTATCTTAATACCTAACTTAATAAAACTAAGAGCACAGACAGCCAAATCCAGTTCTTCCTTCCCCCTCCCAGGAAGGATCTCACTGCATTCAAACTACTGCTTTTCAGTATGTTAAGCAGGATTTAATTCAAGCTGGCTGTCCTGGGTAGTTTCCCTGCAGTCAATTCACTTCTTTCGGACTAGGTGGACATCGGAGCCAGCGAGAACCAGGATGCCAGTTTAAGCGACAGCGGAGCTGCTGCTGCTGTTTGTTAAGCCTCTCAGATGGAGGAATAGATTTATTTTGGCAGTGCATCTCAGAAGACTCTGAAAGGCATACAATAATCTAAAGACCATTAAGTTCTTGTTAGGCCGAGTTTCTCACCAGTCCTGGAACAAGTATGACTCACCAGCAAACAGCACAAATGCTTAGATGAATCTTCAGGACAGTACTGGGAATGCACGCACGGTGCACAGATCTTTTCAAGGGTTTAGTTTTTTAATCTTCCTGCTCTATGTCTGTGCAGATGAACTAGCGTCTTCATTTGCAAAATACAAGTATACCACCAGTCTATTTTTCCAAAAATTTACCAATTACACACCATAATGTAATAGTGATGGCTGCTATACAAGAGTAATAAGGTATTCTACTATCGTTTCTATCAAACTGGAAATTTCTGAAACCAGTCTGTTCAACTGAGCCACTGATGTTGGGGAGACAAAACACACTGAGACAGAACATTTTCTCTCATGCCAGTAGCTGTCAAGTCTAGTTCTGCACTTAAACAATGAATTGGCTGAAACATCACTTACACCAAAAAGAGAAAACAAGTTTGGTAGTGGGAAACAATCATTACATGTGGAAAATTCACTTCAACTCATAGTCTGTGCTATCATCACTACGGTCAGAGAGGTAAAAGAAAAACCTGAAAGTTTGCTATGAAAAAACAAACCTAAAAACCCTGAAATCTAATACTCCTTTTACATATTGCAAAATATAAACTTGGTTACAGCTTGGGAGCATTAAAAACTCCTCAAATCTTAAATATTTTATTTGCTTTTAACTTCCTGAAAAAAACTAAGAGTACATTAAAATGATGCTAGCATCTACTTAATTCTAATTGAAACCATGATTCTTTGTTTCCTATTGACTCAAGACAGTAGTGCCCCCAAGTGACATTTCATTATACAATATAGTCTTGTAGCTTTGTTAAAAAATCCCAACAGATTATTTTAATTGCTTTGCACAATACTAAGGGAAGACAGACATTTGCAAACAAGAGTCAGACTTAAATGATACTGACATTTCTTTGAGAGGGTTTTGGGGGGAGCAAGAAGACAAGTAATTTACATTTTCATTTTCTAACCATTCTGAAGCTGCTAATTGTCAGAAATTGTAACATCAACATAAAGCTGGAGTTACATCTTTTGCCAGCTACTCAGACTTTTTTTCACAAACCACCTCAATACTCAGGTAGATCTTTTCTTATTTTGAAAAGGATTTCCTATTTTTTGCTTACCCCCTTTCCTCACAACCACTTTTGCTGATATTATGATAAAAAACTGTTTGCTAATCTTGCAAGATGTTCTCCTGGCAGTGTGCACTCTCTTGCTTCCCAGAGGGATATTGCGCTTTCTAGGTTATCAGTGAGCGAAGAAACTTAAAAGCACAGATTTGGAAATAACAGCACACAGACTGCCAGGCCTCATTAAATCTCATATCTATTACAGGGCATGATAATGGCTATGTTCTCATTTATTTTTTTCCACAAACTCAGATGTAAGAACCCATTTAATATATTTCTGAGGAGTTCTAACATACAGGCTTTAATTATAACAGTCATATAAATGACAAGTAAGAATAATATAAAGATGGCAGTTAAATTATGGGCAACTTGCTGATTTCAGATAATATTTAGCAGTCACTGAACGGAAGCAAATGCCACAGCCTCAGTACTGGCATCAAATATTTATATTAATATGTTTATGTAAATACACAATTCACATGTACACAGTTCTTTTGCTAGTTGACTAAGTGTATTATCCATGATAAAGGCTACATTTTCAACAAAGTTCCCTTTACGCAGACACACAGAGTACTAATAAAAAGTGCAGGAAAAGAGCCTATTCAGAGAAGGTCTCATATGGTTCAATTTGCCCTTGGCTACTCATTGTAGCATACACTGCCAGATTTGTATTGTATGCTAACAGATCGATATGCAACATTCAAGATTTTCAAGAATCAGAAGTAATTCAGAAGCAAACTAATGGTTACACAAGTTTCGATAACTTATAAAGAAACAATTTAAGTACTGGGTCACTTCAGATGTCTAAGAAAGTAGCATCTGAAAATTGAGAGTTCTTTTTAAAGTTATTTAATTCAAACTAAATCACTATGCAGAATCAGGTACAGAGACACCTTGCAGAAACAGAAATTAAAAGCTAGTTATTTTTATGGGAAAATATTTTTATAAGCTTTTCACAGAAAAGTTGTCTTTTAATGTGGTGCTAGAATAGGTGATACTGCCAGAGACAGGACTGTGACTTTTTTCCTTCTTACTCAACACATGTTTAGAAGTAAACATCTAACCAAGAGATGATGCCAGATATACGTATACACTGCAATGAGTATCGTTCTTCTAATTAATTTTTCAGTTTTATAAAGTTACTAATAGTGTTGGTGTGAAGAGTAACCACAGTTAGTTAGCATTTATAAACATTTTTTAAAAGCTCTCTCTATAGTACTATATATAACTCAGCAGATGAGCCATCTGTCTGTCAAACCATAAGCTTTCTTACCATTAGCCTAATTTATCCTGCACTGCTTTTATTTGTTGAATGTACTTTCAAGGAGATTATAATCCAAATATGTCGTCTTTCAGCTTGGATCCAAATGGCTAGGTCTAATGAGAATCTGAAACCTGAAGCTTAACAAGAAGTTAACAAGTAGCTCAATCAGATCAGAATATAATGTTGAAACAGATTTAGGAAAAGCACCAAAAGCAAACAGTGGTACACAGCAAGCTGGCTCTTCACATGTAAGTAGGTGTTGCTAAGAATAACTGCTAGAAGACCCCCACTTGATAGCAAAGCTGTGCTATGCTAATCAATCTAATAAAAATACAAAGAAATATTTGCTCTTAACTCTTTCTGTTGGAAGATGTCCAATAACCAGTACAAGGTATGAAAAGAATCAGTACTCCTTTTTACTCTCTCAACCTTAATGCACCCACTTATTAATATTTCCTTGGCAAAGATTTTCCCACCTGGACTGCAAAATGTTGCTTCACATACTAAAGTTTTAAAAGGCAATAAATTTTTAATTACTCCCACTGCACAGAAAACCAGAGTATGATGCTATTAACAGACATTATTCACATAAAGATTCATATTTGTATTCTCACCAAACAATTGTTTCAAACTATGAAATGGTTATGCACAATGCTCTAAATATACTGCTGTAAGTATATAACAAGTAAAAATAATAATAATGTAATAGCAACTTCAAGAGGTACTCAAAAATATAATTACTATGGAAGTTTGATTTATGCAATATTTCACAGCCTTTAAACAACTGTTAGTTTAGCTTTATAATGCATTTCATTCATGTCAAGCCGTCTTGATTCTAAAAATCATCTCCACTTATTTAGATGAACCAACGAGACAGGATTTTCCCCTTCCAACAGGCATTATTTAACATCTTTTTGTCACAGCACAGACATGTCAACATGTATGTAATACACCAACAATGGCTTTGCATCAAATATTAACTGCTTTTGAACCAACATAAAGAGCTTTCGGGGGCAAAGTCTGTCTCTAACTACCCTTCCACAAAAGTGAGATTCAATACTATTTTAATACACAGAAGTGTATTTCCCTATTACATGCTTGAAGGAGACTCCATTTCTCTCTCCTGGAGAGAGTTACTGTTCTGCTCCTCCCCAGCTTTCTGCCCTCTGCCGTTCTTTTCCACAAGTCATCCTTTGGCTTTACACACATTTTCCCTTTACGCTCAGCTGTATGCATCTGCCTTCAACAGCACCATTTCCTATTTTCCCCACTCTAATTCAAATTCCGTCCCTTGTGGCTCCCTCTATTCTTCTGCCTTTTAAGGTCACTTTACTCTCCAAATTTCCCTTCACATACACACCTAATGTCCTTTTCCTGCCCTCTTTGTCCTTTCATGGGCACTTGCAAATCTGCTATATTTCAGAATAGCATAAAGTTGTATATACATAATCTCTTCTGAAATAAAGTTCCTTTTGCATATGCTACAGGCATTTATCCCATGGGTAGCACTAAGAGAAGGTGGTGTTTTTTTAAAGTCAGCAGGCTTAGGAGTGCCTCTGTGATAGTATTCCCCCATTAACTTATTCTTATAGATAAGTTTTTAAAACTAAAAGATTACTACATGAAAAGAGTCTATGTAAGATTTAGAGACGATTAAGTTGAAGTTTCAGTGACAAGATCTTCCACATTTACAGAAGAGATACATGGTTTATGTCAAGAACAACAAAAACATACATTTTATGTTAAGCACTTCTAAAAAATCATCATTAACACAAGAGCTGTGCCATTTACTTATTTGGATTAAGTATCTTTACAAGACTCTACTGAGCTACAAAAAAAATCTGGAAAAAACCCAGAAGTAAAGGTAATCTTACTTTTTCATCGTCATCAGAAAAAGGGGCACCTCCGGGAATCTTATTTATTGCTTGGGCAACACCAATAATCTCTCCATCACTGTTTCTTATGGGCATGCACATGAGTGACTTTGTCTTGTATCCAGTCAGTTTGTCAATCTCATCATTAAAGCGGCGATCCTTCAAAAGAAAATAAGGAAGCATTAACATGCAAGTCATACATCTAAGCTTTCTTCAGGCAAGTACTTTATTTTCTCAATGTCTTATACAGTATTTTCAGTAGCATTATGTTGTTGCTTCTCTGTTATTACCCCATTCTTTATTAGTCTTTTTTTCTTCAGTTAAAATACTAAGAAAAATAGTTCTCAGAGGATCAGTACAGGGCTTATCGTTACATAATTGTACTCTCTGAAGTCCCACATTTATACCTTAATTAGAAGAATGACCTACCTAAAGGATCACTCTCAAAGCAGCTACCAGGAGAACATGAAAGATGAAGACACATTAAACATATGGGGAACATAAATATGAGAAGAGAAAAAATGTGATAGAGAGACTGCATAACATACTTTGGGCCTTAACAAAACACAAGCTCTTTATACCCATGGCTCAACACCACACCTGTGCCTTCTCTGATGGCTCTGGGGCCACCTGTAAGTAGAAGGTCTCCGCAGCTCTATGACAGCAGTGTAGACCTTGGCACTGGCCATAGATGGCCAGACCCACTTTGCCCATAGCTTTCACAGGTTTCAACACAGATAAGGAAACTATCAGTGGCTGAGGCTGTGGTCCTTCCTGCTGTTATGGTTTAACCCCAATCAGCAACTAAGCACCACATAGCCACTCACTCGCTCACCCTCCCCCCCACCCCGGTGGGATGGGGGAGAGAACTGGGGAAAAAAAAAACAAAACTAAAACCTATGGGTTGAGATAAAGACAGTTTAATGGGACAGCACAGAAAGAGAAAATAATANCCAACACTGCTTGCTTCTCTATACTGCTGCCGATGTACATTCCTCCCAGTGAAGCTGTGGGTAACCACATGGCCACTGCAGGCACTGGTGAGGGCCCTGGGCTCCTCTGCACAGACTAGCTCTTTCAAGGCACACACTAATTAAAGAGCTGTTCGTGGTTCACCAGCCATATCTTTTCATAGTGTGTGTGAAGCATGTACATGTTGGGGTTTGTATGAAAGGATAACAAGCTGCAAGGAGTGCTGTGCCACCTTAACTAAAAATGCAGAGGAGAAGAACAAACCACACAGATCTGGTATGTACTAATTCCTAGACTATCCCTGTCTGGAAAGTCACCATGCTTACCCCAGAGTGGAGCAAGGGCATCCATTAGCTGTAACAGCATGGACAGTTGCTGAATTAGGACTTTAATAGGGAGCACAACAGCATGACACAATATATTCATCCTGAGTCTTTATCCGTTTTTCAGAATTTTATGCCAGTTCACTCTGATCAGTGATCGAGGTGTGCTTATATACAAGTTGCTCTACCGATCTGTACTTCTCTTCACTGCCTGGTATCTGCACCAGATGAGAGCTTCTGAATTTTCTGAGAAATACCAGGAAGAATCAGTTTAACAGAAGTGCTATATGAAGTTGCAGTGCTTTAAATTTATGTTTGTCAAGTTGTTACACTCATGCTACATAAATTATGAAACAATGAAAAATTTCATAGAGACTGTCTCACAATACTAACATCCAGCTAAATCATTGTGCAGAAGGCTGAAAATGTATGGACAAATATCTGGGTAGTCAGAAAGTTCTTAAAATGTAGTATACATCAATTTTTTCATTAACCTGTAGTGCTCTAAGGGGCAGATTTAACAACACAACTCTTGTTAGTGAAAACAGAGCAGAGCAACTGAATCTCCACAATAAAGTTTCCCCTTAAGCTTTAAATGGCACATAACAATCATTTATTCAAGAATTTTGCAAGTATAGTTTCTTGTGGTTTTGTTTGTGTTCAAATTTTGCTGGCCAATAATCGTATCTAACATCATCACCAATTTTTTTTTATTGTTACACAGAATTTTTTAGGCATGATTACTTCACATGCTTTTGTATCCACTTGCCATTAGTTTTTTTGAATGTTACTGCATAATTAGCTATGAAGATTTTTTATCTATTTTAATTAATGCATATATAAAATTTCTAAATCTTTATTGAATAAGTATGCAGTGTAATCCTATTGATCATAAAGCATGCACTTTCTCAAAAAGAGTATAGAACATACTGTGAGCGTAAGACCCGTCTTACAACAGAATGAAAGTAATCAATCTCTTACAACCAAATATTAATAATGTTTATAACAGATCATGTTGAAGAGTAAAGACACTAATAATAAGATGCACTCCGAAGTAACAGCAGCAAGTATTTTGTTATTTTAAAATTCTTCTAGGGCAATGAATGAGCCTAAGGTTACACATATTTATTGAGGGATGTACATAAATAATTGTTCACATCACATTCAGAGAGACTTCGCTTTTCAAAACAAAATCCTAATCTTTTATTAAAATTAGAATTGTTTCATACTTCACGTTGTCATTCCTATTCTATGTGGGGTCACAGTGCCACAGACTATATTTCTATTCCCAAAGCTATTCAGGTATTAAAGTCTTAGTAGCATTTCTAATCCCAATGCATAAAAAAAATTTAGTTGCATTTAGACAGTTCTTTCTTCAGATTGGAGACATGGTTTAGGGGCAATTGACACAACATTTCACACTAAAGCACTAGAAGTAGCATCTCATGTCTTAGTGATAACCCAGGTGCTTTAATACTTGTATTGCATTCTGAAATTCCTACATTGTAAAAGATTATATACTACCATCTTCAAAAACATTAGTAGCACAAAATATACACATAGGGTGACAACAACACATCCTGAGATCACATTTAATTTGATCACCATTTAAAAAATAATGCCATCACCTTATAGAGTGCTTCTACTGAATGACAGCCACCAGAGACTGGTATCTAGTGTTACTAACATGATCATACATACAACCTTATGCTAGGCCATGCTGCCACTTCACATCTATACTCCATAGATGCTCACAATTTCTCTGCCAAGTAGATGGAAACTTTTTGGCCCCACTTGTGTATGTTGCACTTTAGTGCATTAAGTAAGAGTTGTCACATGGCCTAGTATTCCAACAGGGTACAAATGCTTTTTCAAATAAATACAATAAAATCTCAGCTCTTTCTGGAAAACTAAGTACAGGAGCATCCCATTTAAAAGCTCCCCCACATGCCAATATAACTGTCAGCATATAGCTTAGCTAGAGACATGACTGAAGGAATATATTGTTTGGAGTTGCAGTTTGTTTAACCTTCCTCTGCAGGATACACGCAGCTAGTTACCTCTGGAGAAAGATTACTGTACGTACAAAACAGAAGTGTTTAAAAGATGTAATAAATATCTTTTCGTATGACTTTCTATGCTTGCCAGAATAGTAAGAGGAGTTATAATATTTTGATCATTAAGCAATCTGAAGTTTTTCTTAAATACATTAATATTTGTAGTAAGCAAAAAGCCAAGAGCAGAATTCAAATCTTAGCAGAAAATGACTTTCAATGTAGATTGACAAAAACTAAAGGGAACGAAAATAAACATGGCTCGTTTGTTTACATGGCAGCGTGAGGAAATCCATTCCCTGGAACAGTACAACTTGAACTGCAGATCACAAAGTGACTCAAAGGACACTGCAAGGTTCAGAAGAGGTAGTTCTAACAGCATCTTTATTCATCTTGGTAGAGAATAGTCTTCAACAGCTCTTCTATCAGGGAGGGAATACTGCTATTCACTGGCAGCAGCTCCATTCCTCCTGGGTAAGTTAGCATTTATGCTGCAGACAATAGTTACAGCCAGTTTTGACTCCCCTAACATGGAGGAACTGAGCTGTTCTACTAAAACAAGAGTGAGTTGTGTTTTCAAGTTTAGACAATATGGGCTGTGAAATAATGTCCATATTTGTCTCAGGTGATGAAAAAAATCCATACAGTCCTTAAGCTAAGATTTGATCGTGATGAGAAAGAGATAATTCATTAAATCTTTACTGATGCTAAAAACTAACGGATTTTTTTTTTCCTGGCAATATTATTTCTATTTTTATTTCCCTGTTGTGAATTGCAGATGCTATAGAAATAGACTGGTTTAGTCACCTAAAAAAGACATGATTTAGAAATGCTCTACATCCACTCATCATAAATATTAACATATATGTTTAGTTATTTTATTACTTGTTGCAAGTTTACATACGTTTCAACCATAAGGAATTAATATCAACTATGATATTCATATACAGTTTATAGTGTTTTTCTGCCACAGCATATCAAGTTCTTGTTTTTTGCTTTTTTATTATACTATTTTCTTTCACTCTGTTTTAATTGGATATCTTCATTAGGCATTGTTGTTCTTCCTTAGACCTATTTCTGCCTCTGGAGTGTATTAAACAGTCTTTGTTTCCATAAAGACCAGATTACTAATGTGCAGTCTTTGATAAGGCTTTGATGAGATTCCCTTGAATTATTTGTGCCTAACAACTTCCTTAGGAGTACCAGAACCCCCATGATGAATGGTTTTTAATAATGGCATCAAGGGCCAAGACCTGGCTGATCTTGTGATCTTCCACATGCTTCAGCAGAAGCTGAACTGTCCTGCACTGTAGAGAATCCTGCCTAGAAAGGGATGGTTCTTCTACAACAGAAGAAAGCAAGATGCAGTGCCATTACCACACAGTAGGCTTCACCAATGAATAAATTAATCATTATTTCTTCAACTACTTCTTGGTAATGTCTGAACTACTATTTAGAATTAGCTATTGTTGCTGAAATATTGATAATATGCTTTGTGTTACTGAAGAGACAGTCCCTGCTCCACTAATTTTGTTCAAAGCAAAACAGAGTACATGAAGAAACACTGAAACGACAACATGCCTTGACTAATAATATTGTTGTTGACTTACATCTTATGGGCTTTATAAGAGAAATAAACCTTCAAGGAGGAGTTTAATTGAAAGAGGACATCTGTCGGACAAAGCAAAAGTGAGTTGCAGTTTGTTTACCTGAATACACTCAATTGAGAGAGATACATTGTTGTAAGGCAAAACAGAGGTCTGGGATAAAAATCAGGAAGATGTATTAATATTTATCTTAGTTTCTTTTGTTTAGGTAACAAGGTTCACTGTAGTGGGTATTTTAATCCAATTGTTATTTGCAATCCTGTAGCATATGTAGTCATTGCCTTCACAACAGGCCTCAAGATTAATAGGAAAAGTGCTGTTTGACTTGCAGTGGATGGTAGCACACAGGACAGGGGCTTGTGAACCTGTCTGAATTGCATATACACAGTACAGCTGCCAGTGTTAAGAACAAATTTAATGATGAGCTATCAATCCTATGTTTCTTAATGGATGCTATGGAGAACCAGAGAGAGACACGGGAGGGATTATAGTCTAGAAAGTGTTTTTTAAAGTACAACTAATTTCTGCTGTGCTGCTTCTCCTTTCAAGTGGGTTTTGGAAATTTCCTGTTTTATGTCTTGCTCCTCTACACTAGGAGAAAGAAAGCGTAGGGATCCTGGAGCAATCAGCCAGCCTTAGTCCCAGAAGCATGCCATTCAGAGATAGATTCAACCACATATTTTGGTCTTCCTACCATCTGATATCAGATTATCCGCTTATGCTAGAGAACCAGACTACCTTTTGCAGAAGGGTATTACATCTCTGAAGCAGAGATTAAAGGTACAGTAAGCACAGTATAGGGAAGTTAATGCATTTAATTGGAAAAAAGGACTTTTTGAGGAAAACCTCAAGGAGAACTTGATAAAAATTGAAAATCATCAAGATATGAAGTGAACTATGTCCCTAACCTTTTGTGGAAAAGCAGGCAAGGATTTTATTTTGGTGACATTTGGGAAAGTGATGAGGAAAGATATGCAAGTGAACAAAATAAAAAAACCTATTTCTGGCAACATTAATATTGTTGAATCATGCAACACACACATAAGAAAACTAAATGAGTGATGACCTGTGTTATGTCCCAAACCTTTCATCCCCACAACCCCCTTCTTCCATCACTTATTATCATAATAGGATGTACATGACAGGATCTAGGTGAGAGGTTTTACTGGGTTTAACAACATCAATAAAAACCTCAATGCCCAAGTGTGAACTGTGAAGGCTGAGAAGCTTGTACAAAATTTATATGTCTCTCTCCTCACAGGGTAGTAACCTTGAGCAAGGAGGCCTGTTTAACAGCCAATAACAAAGCTGCTAAATCAGAAAGAAGCCCTTTGCCAGACCACAAACTTTGTGATACAAACTGTATTACCCCACATTAGAACAGCCTGCAGCACAACAAGGTCCTCATCTGCACTGGGCTCCCATGTAGTAAGGAGCATCGATGTTGATGATACCAATGCAGCATTTGCTTTTAAGTTTCTTTTACAATCAAGACTTACATTCAGAAATTGGGGACTGACCTGATACAAGATACACTTTTGAGAGAGACTTCACCATAATTGTACTGGCAGTTATTTTCATGCAAGAACACTTAAGAATTACAAGTAAAGTCTTCCACTCACTGTTTAAAACACCACTAAACCCAAACATATTTGGTTTTACTGCTTTAGTTCTATAAAGTGAGATTTCTAGGTGTCAGAGACATCCCAGATGTGAAGACTGAGGCACTTAACTGGAATTTCAGAACTGCCAACAATGAAAAGTTATTCTGTAGGCTAAACCTTATCCTTGTTTCAAGTTATTTATTATTTGTAAATTCTTCTTTGGGGAAGTCTCAGTCAAGTAAAGACACAGAAGAAAGCAGTTTTGATACATCAATCCAAGTGCTGGTATTTCAGCTGCCTGCACAGTGACACTGCAATCCCAGTTCTTTTTGGACATATTTAAAGATCATCAATAAATGAGACCAGACTAACAGCTTCATGCTTTTATCCTATACAAGACCAGATTAAGGTACAGACAGGGTTTCTTCCTAGGGTTCTGGAATCATATAATGTTATCAGAATCTGAATTCCCATTAAAAAAAAGTTTCTAGGTCCTGTAACTATAAGGATAACATTAAAAGTATGATCTGAAAGTCATCAAGAACATAACGATCAGAAATTCTAGAAGCTGGAACAGCAGTTGTGAGCAGCATGAATTCTTATCAGTGAGCCAATATATTCAAATCTACTTTTCTAGATACCCTACCGTCATCATATCAGCTAAAAACTCAAAATATTGGCCATGCTTACAAGTTCCAATCCCGTAAGATACTCATTATTCTTGATATGCCCAAAGCTTCACACGATTTGAATCGGGACTTAACCAAATAATGCTTATCTCCTGTACATCAAGTCCTCCAAATTGACCTCTATGTATCTGACTATGACAGCTATACAGGTATTGGGCAAGGACTGAAAAAAGTCAAGCTCAGTTCTATTACTGATAGAAGTAGCAAGAAAAATCCATTAGGACCCAATCCTCTTTTCTTTAACTGTGGATCACTGAGGTCACTAAATAACCATCATTGATCATGATTAAACCCAAACAGCTACACTTAGAGGAGGCCTACAAAAAAATAACCCATGCTGACCAGGAAGAAGAGGTAAAACCTCATTAAAAAGTCACTGTTTCTATCATTTACTAAAAGAATCTACACATTTCCCACAACAACAAAAAAATTGCTTCTCAAAAATTCTAAGGACATGCACTATTCCACAGAAGGCTGTGGAAGGTCTCAAACACCCATGAAACAGTCAAAACAAGTATTTTGTTCTATTTATCCGACTTAAATCTACGTTTCTTCTTTTATCAAGATATTGAGGTAATATAATAGGTTATGTTGGAAATGAAACCTATTTTAACTTCTGAGAAAAGTTTCACCAACTGCATTTCAGTGTTGATTTTCAGTTTAAGTAGGGTAGTTCATACATTGTTATTGAAGGTACAGGTTTTACCAGGTTTTTTTTTTTTTTAAATATAGGATGGCTCTTTGAACTTGGAAAGAAAATATGTCCTTTTATATCCTTATCAAAGCTAGTACAATTTATATATTATTAGCATAATTTAGAACAGAAAAAGTATAATCCTAAACCAAGTTAGCTAAGAGTTAAATAATGTAATGGAGGCTGAAACCTGCCTGAATACATTTCCAGGAAGTAAGTGTTCAAAGACACCATTTTACTTCTCCAAAGCCTAAGAAGAAAGCGTTTAATCTAGTGAAATGAACTAAGTGACTCGGCCAAAGCTGACAGCTACAAGAAAAACACATTTTTGATGAATATTTTTTTTATTATTTGAAAATACTGCTTTTTAATCACATTGAATGGAAGAACACAAGAGGCACTCAATTAACAGGCCAGGCCTACTATATTTTACAGTTAACTGCAAAGGGTTGTTTTCCCCCCTGCCTTAGAAAGGGCTCAAAAAAACCAAGAAACCTGCAGGAAAATTTCTTTGAACATATGGTATTTAAATCACTGATTGAGTTAGCTAGGTTGTATCAAAAATAGATACTAAGAGTAATATGTTTGACAGCATCGTTAACATATTATTGTACTACTGAACTGCATGGGATAGACAAATTTGATTCAGTGTACTTTTGATTGACTTTATAGGATGCCATCCTGCAGAAGCCTCTACATTCACAGAGGGAATTGGAAGAGACCTATTCAATTACTTAATTGCACTTCCTATGAGTATATAATGCATAAAGTTCTATAGAAAACAAAAAGAGCAATCCAAAAGGCAGCAAGTTATCTAGATTCAAAGCATAACATTAAAAAGCAAATTGAAAAAAATGAAGGCATCCGGTCTGTTCAACACTCATCTCTCAAAATCACATATGGCATAAGTTAGATTGTGCACAAACAAGAAACAGAAACCGAGTAATAAACCAATACAGTAGAAATGGGCAAAACTGTTTAGAGAAGAAACTTGCCCACAAAAAACCCCAAACAAGTAATAAGCACTCTCTGAAGAGACTTCCATGTAAGGACTGCTGCAGCTATTCCTGCCATCTCCTCCAAAATCCCTAAAGCCCCAGAGACAGACAGCAGGAGAACAAACTAGTACTGTTCACCAGCATCTCAAACCTAATTTTCCGAAGTAAATAAGTACACCGTCCAGTTATATTGTGACTATTTATATAGTGACAGCAATATTTCTTACTAGAGAAAATGAATAAAACAGATAAGAATGAGCAAAACAGCTCAGCCAATTCCATTCCTTCACTCCCAAAATAATTCTTAAAAAAAGTAGGGAACACTGACCCTCAAAAATTCTTAATTTCCAGTTTCAAAGCTAAGTCCATATATAGTTTGAACTAAAAAAAAATATTCCTTTAAAAAAACAAAACCATGTTTGTTTGCAATTAAAATTTCTGGGGTTTTGTTTTTAATGTGTAAGTAGTCAAGTAGTTTGATTCATGGGGGTCTGTTATATTATTTATGTCCTTTTCTGACCACTGTTTCATTTATTAGTTACACAATGGACATAAGTAACAATGCATGTTGGCTACTTATAACCGGCACAAAATTAATGGGAAAAAATAGCATAGGTAATCTTAGACAGGAATAAATAACTTTATAAGCACTAGCAAGTTCGCAGACATGACTGCCAAGCTAATAAGCATCATTACATTTCATGCATCATAGTCTGACCTGATCAACAGCAGGGATTAGAAAAGATTCCTCTGTAGGACAACATTATCCAGATCCATCATGTAAGGCTTTTGTTTTCTTTCTTTGAAACAAACTCCTGTTAGATCACCAACAGCACAACAGTAAATCAAGTTGTGGTCTTATGTATGGCAGTTTCTGTGCACTTCTGCTCTTCTGTACAATTATTAAAGAAAAATGTTTACAAAATAATTTTTTTTTCCTCTAATTTTAAATATTTGGAGATCACACCCACTACTGTTTGCTCCATCACAGTGGCTCTCTGTGCTCTTCTGCACTGGACATGACTGATGCCCCGCCGGGAACCAACTACAACCACATCCATGTTCCTATCTTGTTCCAGTCTCACTTTGAGCCAGGTCCTAGTGCTGGTCTCCTAAATATTAATGATTATTTATATAAAACATATAAACAGACAGAGTGGCTTTAAAAACCTGATACTTCTTTGAGCAAAAAACCCTGTGTGTTTCAACAGATCTCTGTGTATGGGCGATCACAGCTGCAGGTGATTACTCAGGTGAGCAACACATGGCTTCAAGTGTTACAGAAGCAGTATAATAAGATTCTTGAATAATAAGTTTAAAATATCTTAGTGACAAAGCAGTAGTGTTATTCACCAAGCCACACTCATTTTTAAGTGTGCATTGTAGAGACACTAAGTTCAGACTGCACATAGTTGCTGCTACCCTGTTAACGCACAACTCTGCCAAGCCATTAGCTCAAGTTGTTTATATTTCATAGCTTGTCAGTAGGACTGCTTTAGAAAAGTAAAACAAATTAACATGCATAATGACATATGCATGCTTGTTTATTAAGTTTGTTATTCTACAGAAAAACTACATAGCAGCATACAACTATAAATAACCAAAATGAAACATCCATGTTTTGAAAAACTGAAAACCAACCAAACAGAACAGCAAAATCCTTTACCAAGCAAAACTACAAGCTTTATTCAGTTTTCTGCTTGTAACAGGCTTTCACCTTAAATTTGAAGGGCCTACTCCTGCAATTTGTTCTCACAGTTACTGGCCTGCTCTAATCAAATATATTTATTTCCTTCTCACAAGGAAGTTACAGGCCACAGAAGCACCAGTTTCACAAGAAAGTTTTAGAAGTGTCTGAGGGGAAAAAAAAACAAAAACAACCAAACAAACTAAAAAAAAATCTGCCTTCTTCAGACAGATGGACTGGTTAAGCAATAAACCAGTTAAAGTCTATCAGCTTAACAAAGGCCAGTCTTACAAGGGGGCAGGAAAGCCACCCCAGCTCACCTAGAGGCTTTTCCCACTTAAGCTCTACATGACCAACAGCCCAGGGGCCAGCTGCAGGAAGAAGAGCTGGGGAACCAGGCCTTATAGCCACTCATTTTGGGAAGCCAAAGGCAGCAGGGTACTGAGTACTTGCTCCATAAGGCAACTGAAAAATGAGCCCACTGGTTTGGGGTTTTTGTAATGAAAAAAAACCACAAAAAAACCCCAACAAATTACTAACCTGTTAGTACCCTGAAGTCCTCCATGCTTGTGTTTGCCTAGGAGCCTGTACCCACCCTGAGCACCCCCTCACACCAGCACTGAAACAAGACAATACCATATCCTTCAGCGCTGATTTTAAGCATGTGAGCCCCACAAAATGGCTGGTAATTACCCAACAGTCCCAGTAGGAAGTAGAGAAAACTCATTACACATGAGTATGGGTGGACTCCATCCCCCCCAGCCCTTTGCCACCCCTCTGCTCCCAGCACAGGGACTTGCAGCAAACAAGACCCCCTGGGCATGCTGTGCCCAGCCACCACCAGCCCACCTGCTGTTCATTTCAAACCAATGAGGCAGCCACTGCAGTCACATCTTGGGGTACCAAGCAGGTGCTGTACATCCATGGAGTAACAGCTGGGTAACCCTAGGGGATGGGTGCCGCCCACCTAGTTGGTGAGGTAAACTCATCTGCCCCACGCAAGCATGGAGAGGAAGGTGTGTTCTGTCATGATACCTGTGGGCCATCATCAGTAGTGTACTCTGGGTTGTGCAGCCCTGTCTGTCCTGGTGATCCACCTGAACAGCAGTGTGGAGACACAAAACCATATCTGAGCCTCTGAGTGGCTTCGGACATGTGCCCTTCTACGCAGTCCTGGCATCTACCAGGAGCTTCTGCCCCTGGTGGACATCTCCAAGGTGAGAACGGTGGTGGTGTGACCCAGGAAGGCCTTCAGGTGTTTTACATGTCAGTCAGAAACCATTCCCTGAGAAGACGACTTATGGAACCAAGGAGGTGAGAAGACCTCCTCAGCTGCTGCCCCAAGGGCTCTCTGCTGAGGAAGACGCAGGAGTGTGCTGCCTTCTGCAGGGAGATCCCTCTCTCCCAGGCCAGCACCGCTGTGACATGAAGGATGTGTTTGCTTCTGCTGGGCAGATTTGGGGATAATTACAACATCCTTTCACCAATTTACTGACTTATACTTACAATTTCAAGTTTTCCTAAATTTTGCATGATGGGCTGGAGCGTCCTTTTGTGGAAAGTGTTAGAGTACTTTAGTTCTTTACTGTTGCAATTATCTCCTGCATTCCCTGTGGTACTTCCTAATCATGTTTAATGCATAGCACGAATGTTTTAATTCATTTTTTCTGTATTACATGGAATTTTTAAAAATTATTGTTTCTCCTTCTTGCCAGAAGGAGAAACTCTCTGCTCTTTGCTCTCTAAAGAGCAACCTTTGTCCTTGTTAAGAGTCAGCACCAAAATGAATATGGCTGGCGGTGCCTGCTGCTGAAGTGTTGCTGGATAAAACAGTGCTTAAGTGCTTCCCAATTGCAGAACTGGATCTCCCAGGACTCAGAGTTTTAATGCTTTAACTGCTCTTTAAAACTGAAAGAGACACACTGTTAATATTGATGACAACAAACAGCTACCCTGCGTAATGACACGTCGCTCCTGCCTGTTCCTGACCTTCCACACCAACAGCCTGTCCCACACGGGCGGTCCCAGGCTGGAATGTCTGCACCTATGAGCAATAAAGTTGTAATGCTGTGCTGGCACAACAGGAGACAATGAATGCTCAGAGCTGACCCAGAGGTTCTGACAAAGACAAAATCCTGTCTGTACCTAGGTGTTCAGGGATGTTTAAAATTTACTGTAAAGGGTTGCGTGTGCATTAGCTGCATTACACTTGGCCTGAACTTGAAAGAGGTAACAGGAGAGTCAGTAACAAAGAGGGCTCAATTTGTCTCCTGCTTTGTTTGATTTTAGTTCCAGTAATGTGGTTAAATTTTATTTTTTAAAGACTTGAGCTGTATTGAAAAATAATTTCTGATCATCTTTTATGGCACTGTCTCCAACTTACAAAAACCCATGTCTCTCCTCTCTTTGCTCCCCACTTTAATAAAACATCCATCTGGTAAGCCATTTTTTTTCCTGTCTTTTAAAGCTACTTTTTAAATTCCGAGTTTAACATAAGATGTACAGAAACTTTATTCATCTCATACTGACAAATGACAGAACATATTTTTCATTGCTTTCTGATGTGTGCTTACTATTCTAGAGAGTAAGACTTTTTTTTCACTAGTTAGAAGGATTTGGGATGCTATTAAATTATCTCCCAACTTTTGCATAGCTAAAGGTATAACAATAACCAAACATTGCTTGTGATTTAAAATTTTTATTATTTAAATAGTGCTCTAAAAGATGGAACAAAATTGAAATTATCAGCAATTTCAGCTAAACATCATAGGAGACCTGTGAGGAGAAGGGATGACATGAAAAATTCCATAAGAAATGGAAAAAAAAAATTAAACAACTCACAAGAACTGCAGATAAAGGTTTAGTGGCCTCTCTGCCTGTGTATTTACAATATGTTTAATAGTCTTCATATATGACTGCAAAAGCTACATCTGTGCTCTGTTAAAAGGAGCCTCAATGGACCTGTAGGTCCCAAGTTTCCTTGGCAGCATGATTGTATTGTTCTAACATGTATGCTCAAGACATACTGCATTATCACATAACAATAAGGAATCAGAAATGCTTCTCAAAATTAACATAGGGTAAGACCCAAGTCCTTACTTTAAAACTTAAACTGACTAGGAGTCCAATTTACGAGTCAAGTGGATTAATTCCAAAAGAAAAGTGTTTTAGACTGGCTCTGAAATGCAAAGAAAGTCTGTATCTCCTTTCCTGTTCTCAAACCTTCTGTAGTGCTAACTCTTACAGATCAGATCATGTATTTTACAAACTGTTATAAACTCACTTTCATCATGTGACTTGGCGATGTAATAAATAAAACTTTTAATGTCACGAATGAAATCGTTCAACTTCTGAATCAGTCATACAACATTCACTTAAACCTTTCCATAAATGAAGTATTTGTCAAATTCTCTGATGCTGTGAACCTTCAAAAAGTTTGTTCAGTCATTGCTGAACTTCATAAATCAAATTACTATGAGATGCTATGCAGCTATTGTTTAGCATTAAAAGAAGTGACTATTATACAGTCCTCAATACATAATATCAATTCCAAACCTTGTATCTAAATACATTTATTGAATTAAGGAAGACTGTTTACATGAGTAGGTCCATTTGTGGACATTTTAAAGACATTTTCTAGGGGTGGTCCATAGACTAAGGGAATAATACCTGTGTATTATATCAAAGGATAGGAAGGGTGGTGATGGTGGTTAATGAGGATGTATTGGATAGCGTGAGACCTGAGCATGACATAAATGGTATGGAATAAGGGGTGGAGAATGTGCTGGTTTGGGCTGGGATAGAGTTAATTTTCTTCATAGTAGCTAGTATGGGGCTATGTTTTGGATTTGTGCTGGAAACAGTGTTGAAAACACAGGCATGTTTTGATACTGCTGAGCAGTGCTTACNCATGTTTTGATACTGCTGAGCAGTGCT
>VZTL01002133.1:3936-25451 GCA_013400535.1 Scopus umbretta
GCTTTTTTTTTTTTTTTTTTTGGTCCGGGATAGTGTCTGAGACTATTTTCACTTGTATGTATCCACCTTGCAGGGTGTATCTTGCTATTTTTATGTAAATTAGGTACTAGTAAGAAAATCTCAGATAACATAGCTGTTAAAGAATCTGGAATAATTTGGTGTATTTATCTTTATTAAGAAGAAAACTGTTTCAAGGCTTGTTTTCCTGAGCATTTCAGACACGAATGAAATATTTTAAGTGTTTCCCATTTTAAGTGGAAAAGAAAGAAATGCATATATATATAGGCTGAAATACATATACATATATATAGGCTTTGTCCTGTTCCAAAGTGTTTGAAATTTTTAAACAGGTATGCGTAGAAAGAACTTTCTAGAAATTCTGTACTGTGCTAAAATTTGTCAGTCTAAGCTACAGCAAAGTCTCGCCTCACATTGTCGTGTGGTATCTGGCATCAGTTCTTGTTTTATAATCTCCTGCTTGAATATATTTTTACCATGACAAACTGATAGGTTAGTGATCCTGACAGATCCTAGGTAAAAGCAAAATGACCACAGTTGTCTCGCCTTAGACTTTATTCAGACCCAGATAGACACTGAGACCCATCTGTTCACCTTAAGCTGTCATAAGCTTAGGTAGAAGTAACCTAAAGAGGGGGGCATTACAACTTCATGTTTTAGTGCAATACCTACTGCATCTTGTAGCTGATGTACTTCCTTTATGAAGTATTTTGGAAATTTAATTTACTGCAAAGCCAAAATATTTTTTGATGTTGAAGTATGACACTACTTGCTGTTTTATAAGATACCTTGTATAACACACTAAAACAAACATTCTCTTAATAAGGGTGTACTGTGCTACAATATGAAATGTTGACAAGTAATTTGTATCTTCTCTTTCAGGCCAGTAAAGTACCTTTCTGTAAATTCCATCTTGGAGACCGACCCATCCCTGTTACATTTAAGAGAGCAATTGCTGCACTTTCTTTCTGGCAAAAAGTCAAGCTTGCCTGGGGTCTTTGCTTCTTATCTGACCCAATCAGGTATGAATAAGCATCCCATACATTTATCAGGGAGAATTGTTCAACTCTTCAGTTTGACTTTAGCAGGAGCTGGAAGTCCTTGATATCCAGCCTGATGCAGTGAAACTTGAAGTTAGTGAGAAGGATAAATATGCAAACTACCCTGCAATAATACATATTTTTTTGAAAGCAAGATGGCTTTCTGATCTTGTTCCAGCTTTCTTTAATTGTCTTTTGATACATTACTTCCAAGTGAAGTGAAAGATTTGGTGCTGGAGAATTCCTAGTGTACTTAAGAAAAAACTTTTTTATTCTTTTTTTATTTTTATGCTGAAAATAAAATCTTTCCCCCCACTGTGTGTGGTTATTGCAAATAGAAGAGAGGAGGGCTTCGGTATGCTAATTTATACCTCCTTAAGACTTCCAAAGGACTTGGGCTTGCTGTGCTAAGCCACATCTGGATCAAGGCAGCTTGAGGACTCAATTTGCTGTCCGAGTAGATTTTTGGGACAAGAAAAAACATTTGAAGTCTGTGGACAGCATGTGGATTCTCAATGATTATTGCCTTTATAAAGGGACATTGTTAGGAACTTTTGCCTTAGGGTAGTATTTCTCAGACAGCTATTCTCTTGTTCAGTTTGGTTTCCCCTGCCCTTCAGAGACATCCCTGTGCCAAGTTTGGTTCCTCTTTCCACAAGTAGGTGTGCGGTAACTTGCTTGAGCTGGGTGAGAACGTGAGAACACATGCACAGCTGTCCTCCTAAATTCACTCTGCTCCTACCAGACTCGCAGTGGTGGGAGGCTTGCCAGAAATGGGTTCCCTGTGCGCATTGTCCCTGAATCTCAGTGCCTTGCTTACACCCTGTGACCAGAGCTCTACACAGCTCATGAAGTGATCTGTGGCATTTTTTCCAGGCTTTACAGTTTGAGCTCTGGCCCAATTTTAAATCTGGTCAATCAAACCTTCCATTCTCCAGTTTTAGCATTTACTTAACTGTCCCTTCCTGTAAACACTTGCTGTTACAGTCGTCTGTAAAATGAGTTTGACCCTCTTTCAATCCATCGACTACAGTTCATGTGCAAAGTTTTCTAACTTACCTAGTCTAGTACCAGCATGAAACTATTTGCACGGTTTGGGGAGGCGTTGGAGGATATATTTCTCTGCAACTTCTCCCATTCTTTTATCCATCCTAAGAACATTTTGGTTTTCAACTGCAATATGAAGAAAATTACGGTATGTGCACACTAGCTTCCCACTGAAGCTTAGATATAACATCTCAGTTGTCGTACAATTGATCGATCTGTTACCTTGATTTTAAAAATAACATGTGGGTAGGGGTTGAAAAGGAAAGGTGTTTATAATTGGGAATTTTTTGGGGAAAGGGGGTGTTGTGCACCCACCCATCACCATATGATTCTAGAGAAAATGGAGTGCTAATTCATCATCAAATTTGTGACAGTCTGATAGCTTTTCTATGATCTGTTGGAAGCTAGCAATGCATTTCTCCTTTTGGTTGTCCCTGTTGGCATTTGTTAGTGTCCTTTTGATCTTGGAAACTAAAGAAAGCATGTTTGGTGTCATTCTTCAGTAGACAGTGATGCAAAAACAGATGATTCTGTTGCCACAAACTGTGACTGTACCGTAGCTGTGGGTGCAAAGAGAAGGTCAACATCACCTACAAAAAACGTAAAAGTGCATTACACTTACTCCTGCAGTTTTTGCTTATTTCCTGCCTATTTCCTATTCTTCTGTTCAGGGAATTGATTTTTAACTTTGGCTTCCCTGATGAAGACTTGTGATTGACACTAGGAACCTGCAGAACTGTTTCCATCCCCTCAGATTGTGCCTTACGGTGTGCTGCTTTTTGTTCCTTAAATAGAGCCTCTGTGTGCTCAGTGATCAGATCTGCTTCCTCAGGAGTGCACTCTGTTGTCTCTGCTAAGCTTATTAATATACACTGAAAGTGGGGCACCATGGTAACTTTCCTTTGAAGCCCCAGTGCTTTTGCTCAGTTGAGTTGTCAGCTTTCAAAATGGGAAGGGTGAAAAAGCAGTTGCACTGCCTAAAGGCAAGTGACCTCTCTTCTTTCCCTTCCCCTCACTGTAGAGGCATTGCTAGGTATCCAGTTTTACAGGTTTAGGGAGTTTGGTTTGCTTTTTGAAGAGGAGAACTGGGGGAGGAGAACTGTAGAGTGTGGGTTTATGTGAATACTCTGTATAATACCCAATTGTTTTTATTCATTGGTTTGTCTGTATTGGGCTTTAAAAACATAACAGATACTGAGAAAACTTACCTTTCTTTCAGTAAAGATGATGTGGAGAAATGCAAACAGAAGGATTTACTGGAGCAAATGATGGCAGAAATGATTGGAGAATTTCCTGATCTTCATCGAACAATTGTCTCGGAACGAGATATTTACTTGACCTACATGCTGAAGCAAGCAGCAAAGCAGATAGAACTACCTCGAACTTCAGAAAGTAATTGTTTTAAAGCAGATATCATAAGTGGTGTTCTTTGTGTATCAGTCCGAAGTTCAATTCTTCTCAGGAAATCTGGGATGTACTGTTCCTGTGTGCCACATGTCACATAAGATTACAGTGCTTAAAAAATTAAAAAGGGATGTTACTCTTCTGTTGCAACCACCTATAGAAGTAAAGAATTTTCATAGAGCGGTAGACTCCAAACTATGATTCCTTTCTCATTGTGGTGTTTAAAACTGGAAAATACTAATTAGCCTGACATTTTTTTCAAAAGGCAGGCATCTGGTATTACAGCACAGCACAGGACAGTCTAGACTTGTTGCCTATCTGACTTCCACCTTGTTACCTCACCAAATTCATTGTCATCGCTAGCTGCTCAGGAGCACACGTTTCTTGCTTGAAACGTGTTACTCTGTTTCAGCAAGGTATAAGCACACAGAATAATGGCATTTCTCTAGCCTTTGGAAGTATTTTCCTGCTGTATGTGGTCTGCATGCCCTTGCTATATATAAGCATACTGAGGTATGGGTTACCTCTTACTTGCCGTCTTAAGATAACTGTGATCCTTTCAGTGCAGACCTCTGGCACTGTCTTGTGACTGAAAAAATAGTGAGGGGATTGCACTTGTGTTCTTGTGTATCTCCCTTGCCTAAAACTACCTCAGTGCTGCCTTCATAAAGTTTGTCCAAACACACAGTATTTCCTGTTAGCTCAGCTGATGTGGCTGAAAGAGGCACAGATGCATTGTTACTTGGTCCAAAGAGCAGGCTGAAATGTAGTTTTATTGTTGGCGCTGGCTGGGTCATGAGCCACAAGAGGAATTCTTTAGCAATTCCCCTGCTCTTTTGGTTTTTTTCCTCCCTTTAAATCTACCTTCTTAAAGGCATGCAGCCTCTGGATCGCTGGTTTAGTGAATGTCTATGAAATTGGAAAGGGTTTTATATGCATTATGGAGGACCTAAAATAGAAGATGGGACCATAAAAGACGAGAATGTGAGGGACTACCTGACTGATAGTCACATGTCTCTATCTCTTAGTTAACAAGAGACAATGCCAGAGGCAGTTTTGTTTAGAAGCTGTGCATTTATATTATATACATATAATCTATACTACATATTCATGCTCACAAGAGACAAAAAGAGAAAAGGCAAATAATATACTTAAGGTTCGTAGGAAAATACAAAACAACACAATTCAACTGAGCAGAAATAGGGTGTCATCACCATTGTCCAAATCATTTGCTATTGTAGGGACATGGTAAAGGGAAATTCCTAGATGCTGTTTGCAGAACTCAAATATACTTTTGGTCTGATGTATTCCTAAACTAGATCTCATTTGTTCCTAGCCTTCGTTTGACTACTTGCTTGGGTGAACTCTTCCAAAGAACTTGCAAATGAAACTTGCACCTTTAGTTTTTTGTTCTATCTTTACTCCACATAAAATATTCTGTGAGCGGGATTAAAGTTTCTTCTGGGACTGAGTTTCAGGCAGGGCTTTAAATATTGCTGGTGTCATCTTTGAATCCTGGCCAGAAGCAGATGAGAACATAGGGGTGGAGGGTGGGGCGAACGTGGTGTGCTGTGGACATCTCATCCTGCTGAGGTGCTGTGCTCTGCCTCTGTTGGAGTTGCAGCTCTGCTTTAGAGCAACCCTAGCACAGGCTGAGAAAAGGCAAGTCCAAAGAAAATTTTGGAAATGTGTGCAATAGTTCTAGTGTTTTCAACACAATTTTGTTTCAATTTTGGGGGAGGGAGGGGCTGCTTTTCAGTTTTTTATTTTTTTTTACTTCTGGAAAAACAGAGGGTGGCTATTTAAAGCAAGACAGTGGAACTTGCTCACGTTATATATTTATGTATTACATTTATGTATAATTTTCCCCATAGGAAAGCAGCCTGATTACTATTACTTAGAAAGTTTTCTGTGAATTATTTTTATTGTGGCACGGTGCTATTTTTTTCACTGGGGGAGAGGTAATCCCAAAACTTTTGGGAACAACGTTTTAACTTCCGGTAGGTGTTGTCGAATTTGGATGGCAGATGGGAGGTGAGGGTGAGAGCTGGCACGTGTTGCAGTGGTCTGACGGTGACTGGCTAGCTGCTGCACACAAATGGCGTGGGTTTTGCTGTTACTTGCTGAGGCCAGGTCTGTAACGGCAGCCGTAACAGGGGCAGGTGTGCTCTTGAGTGCTGTTCTCCGATTGTTCATTCTGCTTGTTAGCCCAGGTCTTGTCACAGTTCGGATGTGTGCCAGCTGCCACTGTCCAAAGTGGTGGAAAAACCTCTCTATTCAGGAGACAGCAAAGACCGAGGCTGTTCCTGATAAGCAGGACAGAAACATGACCTGCATAGGGAAGGAAATTAATTAATTTAGCTTGCATCTGTTGAGCCTCTCACCCTGAGGCTGGAGTGTTGAGCCCTGGCGAGGTCTGTTTACTGAAACAAACGTTTCCTGAAAATCCAGAAACCGTGCTGACTTTTTTTTGAGACTTTCAACAGAAGAGGCAGTAGGTGAGATGAATGTTAACATTTAGTATGTAACAGAGTTTTAATATCCAGTAATAAGAGTCCCTACCTCTTGGAAAATTCAATTTTGTATCTCACACATACCCTATTTTATTTATAGCTCGAAATTTGTTCTTTTACTGATGTGTTCCTTTCTCTCCATCTCCCTTTCTCAGCTGAACCTAGAAAATACATCCCAGCTGTTGTGGTTGGTGTTGTTGGGATGGGTCATGTACCTGGAATTGAGAAGAACTGGAACTCTGACTTAAACATCCAGGAAATAATGAGGTAACAATCATCCTGTGTTACGTGTTGACGTAACAGCTTTTCTTGCTAAAGGACAGCAATAATTGGTTTGCTTGGGGTTTTTTTGGTTGGTTGTCACAGCTTGAAGAAATATCACTACTGTCATCCCTGCCCTATCAGCTCACTGACTTGCTGTGCAGTGCTTGCAGATTGTGCTTACAGCAAAGGAAAAGAAAATATCAAAGGAAAAAAGTAAATAGTTGGATATCGAGGGAAGTAGAGATGAGAAGATGCCCTTGTCTAGAATGAAAATTCATTGATCCACATTTAAGGCTTTTAAAATGAGAATTCACATGAGGGCTGTGGAAGATGGTGAACACAAAACCAGGCTTCCAGTCTAGCTTAGGTAAACATAAACTGTTGGATTCAAAGCTTTTTTTATGTTAGGACAGTGCTGGCTCTGGCAAGCTTGCTATCACAGTTGCTCATAGCCTATTTTTAACTGTGTGCATATAAGTAATAACATGCTTTAACGTGCATACATAAATATGGGCTGATTTAAGCCATGTATCTGCTGAACTCTTGCTCTGAAGAACCTATTAAAATAGATTTAAATGCTTTGTAAAAGAAGAAATTGAAGAACCAAAATGTTCAGACTGTGTGTATCCTATAAAGCCACAAAGGTCAGGACTTTAGAAATGTAGGAGGAATGACCTGGTAGTACTGGTCTGTGGTGGTTTAGGATAATAGAGCCTTTCACATATTGGCACTTTATCTCATCACATCCGTTTACTGTGTTTATGTAAGCATCTCATCCATCTCTTCAGAGACTCTGAAAAACAGAAAAGACTGTGCCCCACCTAAGTGGTGTATTTAGGCATCTAAAATACAATTTAGAGAGACTTTTGGCACCTGGATCCAAGAATGCAATGTACAGAAGCCATACCTAGCCATTTATAAGTCTTTTTCAAGGCTAAGCCTTGCCTGGAGTCACAAACTAGATGTCCATATTCCTCTGCACCCATGCAAATAACCTGTAAAATGAGGTTGCCCAAATCTGTATAATTGTATGGTTAATGTTGGTTCCATCATTGACATTACAGAACTGACTAGCCAAAAGCCTGACTTCCTGTATAGTCCCTTGATATCCAAAATCTTGCCAGCAATAACTTTGCCCTAGTTTGAGCACATGAATCTAAACTCCGTCTAGTTGTATCCTAATCTCAGCACGTTTAACCTGGTTTGAGTGTGCCCGTAATGTTTTTATACTGTAACTGATTGCTTCTGGATACATTAGAAACATTCGCTAGATATAAATAAATGCGAACTTGTGGCTCCTTTGAAACAAGGTGCAGAGACCTCTCCGTCCCCAGGGAGAGGCTTATCTGAGTTGCAGTGTAGGCGTGCTGTGGGTGCCGGGCCAGGTGAGGTACCGCACAGCCTGTTAGTGAAGGTGCAGAGCTACGTGCGCATGTTGCTGTGCTTTCAAAGCCAGCTTTATTTTGAAGGTAGTATTAACTGTTTGCTTCGTACACTAAGACTGCTTGAAGGCAGGGGTAGACCTGGTGTGCCTGTTGTCCTCTGCCTTCCTGGTTCCAGGTGGCCAGTGCAGAGACTTCCAAGTGGCTCTGTAAAGATCTCAAAGCCAGCAATACCTGCCAGACCGGGGACAGCTTCGTGCGAAGCCTCTCTGATTTGTCCGCACTGTGCTCTGTGGAGCTCCGGAGGCCAGGAGTGCTGCAGGGGCTGGGAACTGCAGCTAGGCTGGTGAGCCCGCCTGGCACGCTGGGGTACGCCTTGCTGAAGCGCCCCCTCTGAATCGGTGCAGGGGCCAGCCTGGAGACTTGCCCCTTCTGGCCGCACGAACCTGACCAGGTCCTGACACACGTTATCCAGAATATCCAAGCTCTGTTTTCCTCCATTACCTTGAATGACAGTGAGTTGACTGTACAGATGTTGGACTTAGGCTGTGTCCTGTGTTTCTTCTGACTTCTGTCTGTGCAGAGATATGCATCATAATATTATAAACAGTTTGACGAACAATATTAACTTCTAGTATTCTTCAAGAATAAAATGATGCCATCTTAGTTATTTTGATAGCATGATGGGCAAGTCAAGGTCAATAGCCATTAAAAGTGGCATCATATGTAAGTGGAAAAAGCTTTATTATTATTTTTGTTGTTGTTACTATTTAATTTGGGTGTAGCCCTTAAACATGAAAGAATCCATTGTTCGTTCATGACACATCTGTTACCTGACAGTCTTTTGCACTGTAAGGGGGAAGGGGAGAAGAGATCCTTGTTTTGACTGGAAAATGCCTGTGCTTTCCAGCTATGCAGGTCTTAACGTTGTTTTCTGTCTTTTGCTTCAGTGTGCCTCCTCCATCAGCTTCAAGTAAGATTTTCAAATTTGTCATAAAAGCAACAGTTTTTGGACTGATGGGATATGGCTGCTACCGAATAGGTCAAAGGACAGTTCAGTTTATTCTCTCAATGCCAGCAGCACAGAGTTATCTTCAGAAGCTGACAGAAATAAGGTCTCAGCATTGAACATCGAGTGGAGGCGCTGGGCGAAGAAGGTGGCTGAAAAAGGGTGATAGAGGCAACAAATGTGAACTGGGCTGAAAGAAGAGGGAAGATGAGGATTCTAGTCAGAGGTGATTGATGCTGAGCAATGCTGAATCACTGTATAATAAAATCTTTGATACTAAAGTTACACCAGCTACGATCTAATGAATAGGTTTGATTCCTGGTAAGTGTGTTGCATGAAACCACACGATTCCAGACTGCGGTAAAAGAAGTATGTACGCAAATATATATATATATTATATATGCATACTGTATATATAATATATATTACTGATGATGTAGTACAGACAGCTTAAAGAGTGTATGTTCATGACTTCTTTTCCAGAGGAACAGAACAACGCAAAGTAACCTAATTGGCTGCATCTGCTCCGAAGTTCAGGGACACTTGTCTTGAGTGATTCTTTGCTTTGTTTTTCCTTGGGTATAATAATACCTAGTGGTTGTTTCTGGTGCCAGACACTTTTACACTTAATTAAGAAGGACATCTTCTCAATGTGTGTTTTATACTTAAAACATTTAGGCTTTTTTTAAACTTAAGAGCTTTCCAAAAATTTCAGAATTGTACAGGCTGTCATACGTACACTGCTCAAGTTTTTTACAAGCCTTACTGAAGAACAGGAACGTTGCCTTTAGATTGCATCCCTTGTTACCACCACCAGTTGAATTGTCTTTCTCCTGCATAGAGAAGGTATAGCCACGCCATCAGAACGCAATGTGGTTTGTGTCAGATGTTTACAGGACACCATGTTCCTTTAGATTAGCTTATTTAAACTGTATTATTTAGCCAAATCCTGCTGGATTCAGTATTGTAAATTTGAGAGATTAGAACTACTGTACCATTTACTTTTGTGTCTCACACCTTTCATTATTGGGACAAGAAGTCTGGAATTGATAGTACCTGCCCCTCATTTTTGATATATGGAAAATATTTTATTTATCAATGTAATTTCTCAGTGGATGAATATTTTAATCTATTTAATAGAAAAGCAGTGTTCCATTTAGTTTTGCAAACTAGCTGTAGCATTTTATTTGGATTACCTGCTATTTATACATAGAATTATGGGTACTTCAAACTGCCGTGATTTTCTTCCTTAATTATCCAGGACAGCCATTCATCACTTTTTTTTTTATCCTAGGTTCATATTTCATAGGAATTTTTGGGTACCCTTTATATAGGATTGTCAATGATTGTCAAGTGCCCTCTGCAATCAGCTAGTCCGAGTTCAACAATACAAATAACTGTAATTGTCATATCAAAGTTTTAACCTGATTTATTTGAATGGGAGAGTCTCATTTGCTCCTCAGGCTCATGTACAGTTGCTCATTGCTTAAAGTGAAGTTTTTATCTGTATTAATTTCTCTTGGAAATGAAAGATAGGAACCAGTGTGTGAGGCAGGAGGAGGAAAAGGTGATGTTGCATTTTGTGTTTCTTTGTTTTGAGTTGGTTCGATAAAATCAACAAACCGCGTTTAGTAGGGTTTTTTTCCAAAGCCTTGTGTTGGAAATCGTCCCATACGGTCTGTGGTTTGCTGAGAGGACGTACATGTATCTCCTGTGCAGTGTTGTCTTTTTCAAGCTTTTTTTAATGGAATTAAGGGTCTAACGCTCCTCTCTGTGATGGCATTGACTTTGCTGGGAGCTGGTCTGTCCATGCAACCTGACGCGATTCTGCCTTGCACTTTGAAAAGTTTGAGAGTCCCAGTGCAGCAAATCCTTGAAGTCCACGTTTATCTTTAAACCTGTTAATTCTAACGCGATCCTGCAGAGCTGTTAAGACGACGCTAGGTGCTTTTCTGAACCTGGGCCGTACAGTTGTGCAGGGAATAAACCTTAGCAAACGAGAATGGCAGCAATTCACATGTCTGGGACACAAAGTGTAAATGTAAATGATAATACAGAATACGGTGGAGGCAGGTCCTTTTATTTTCCATCCATCAGTGCTTAAGAAACCACCAGCCATCTCTAGCAAGAGGAAAAGCAGCATTTGTACACAATTTATAGAAGACTAGAGTGACTGCCTGAATTTTGATTCCTGATTTTTTTTTTTAAAAGGTTTAATGTATTGTTTACAATTAAGCAGTCCTATTTGAATAATTGTATTACATTTTATGTACATTTTTAAAAGATGAAAGCAAAAGCTTAAGCTCATTCTTCTCCTGGCTTTACTGACCTACCAAAATATTGGTTTGTTGGTTGTTTTTTGGGGGAATTTTTAGCTGGTAGAATTCAATATATTGATGTTTTGCTTTAAGTTATCTACAGATTTTTAAGGTATCTGCAGAACTTTTAAAAGCTCTGTAGATCTTTGATATCTGTGCTCAGGTAATTTTACACAAAGGAAAACAAATCTAAGGTAAATTTTAGATACGAGCCTTAAACTTGGGTGGGACTAATGCTAAATGATTGTCATGGAGCATTCTTGCAGACTTAACGTTTTATGCTTTTTAGCCAGAAGTGATTACCGTGTAAGTTATCTGTTCATTTTCAGTTATCCTCTCCAGTTAATACCTTAAGTCTATTGTTTCACTCTTTCACAAAGCATATCAGCAGATTCTTCAAGGAGCCTGTTTGTGGATAGAGAATTTGCAGTTTACCTTCCCACTATTGCAAACTGGCAGATCATATGCATGCACTGTTTACTCAGTGGCACTGGAAAGCCTGATGGAATTTGCAGAACTAACAATCCTAGGAATCCATACACGAATGCTCAATGTTGTATATTCAATGTGTTGTACTGTTTATGTAACATAATCAGTGTTTTAGGTCCATTCTTTTCTGTTCTAGTCAGTCCTTTCAGTGTTAAGAGCATCTTGTAAAATTTAAATATATGTTGAATCGTCCCAGCCCCGCCTCAACCTTATGAAGCCATATTGTATTTTTTTGGTGACATGTACATCTGTTTTACGCATTTGTACATGTGATGTAAATTTGAAGTATTTTTAACAATGTGTGCCTTTACTCTAAAGTGATTTAAAGTAAACAGCAGTATGTTCTATGATATGAAAAAAATAAAATATTTTAACCACCACTTCTGTTGAAGGCATTTATTTTCCTTATTAATCAGTATTTTTATTGAGAACAAACACTGGTCAGCTAGATCTAGTACATGATGATTTCACCATCTAACACATTTTTCTGAACAAGAATGTCAGTTGGAGTAAAGACCTCCCACTGATGGGCATCTGAGCGTAACGCTGAAGTAGGGAAACTAGTTTCTCTACATACCATATGTTGTTGGTTAAGGGAGGAAAGGAGGAGTTTCCCTGCCCTACTGAGCATGCAGGGAGGCTGACTTCTCCATGCAAGTACCTAAATTCAGAGCCCAGAGTTAGGCATGGTGAGTTGGCTGCTGCTTGTTGTTGTTGTTGCTTTTCTTTTTAATGTCTCTCCAGTGCTTAGTCGTGCAAGGAGCCGATGGCCTTAGTCCCAGTCCAGCAAAGCGCTCAAACACTGGCCTAACATCAGGGAATTAAAGACCCGTTAAGTGTAAAAGATGTTGAATTAGTGACAAAAAGATTTAATCTTTTAAATTGAGCCAGGTAAATCAATATGACCTTTTTTTTTTTTAAAAAAAAAAAAGGCTATTCATAAAAAGACCCTGTATTCATACCGAAAGTAAGTATATATGATAAGCTGTATTCCATACAGATAATATACCAGCTGAATAGCCTGCTGATTGTACACTTTGTCAATCAGCAATCCATACTTCTTGATTGTACGTGTGTAAAGCAAAGTGCAGTCCTGTTTTCCTTGATCAGGTCAAGTTCCCTTCGGTCGCGCTCGGAGCTGTGTCTGCAGAGAAGCGCTGGGTAAGCCCTTTAGGTGGAAGAAAAAAATGTAAAATACTGTAGCCAAATGCAGTCCATGGGACTGGCAGATGACACGCTGCAGAGCACGTGAGCTGTCAAGCGCTGCTCAGTCAGGCAGCCTCGGTTTGCACACCCGCACGCACGGAAGGCAGCTGCCCGCTTTCGGAGCGTATCGGTCACCAGCGTTACGTGTGCGCCGCTGGCCTAGGTCGTGTTTATCGTGTGTCTTTTCTATACCAAATACTGAACTGAATTTAAAAAATTGATTTCTGAGGTGGATGAATATTGCCTGAATTTCCAGTGGAAGCTGTTTTTCTGTGTGTATATTGTCAACCATCTAAAAGGCACTCGGAAATATATCAAGTTGTCTCAAAGTGCCAGGCAGTAGTGGGAACTACACATGGAAAAGAACGAACACACTGTCACTTGTGTAACTCTAAGATGCTCATGTACGTATTTTCCTGTTTCTTTCTAAAACTGGAATAAACTTTTAATTTTAGACTTCAGTGTTTTGAGGCTCATTTTATCGTAGGATTTGGGTTTTTTTTAAAGCATTCACAGGAGAAGGGTCACTTTTCTGGCTCTTATCCCCTCCCTTGTCACTTGCCTTCTGCAGTCGTACCAACAGGGAGCAAATGCAGCTTTCTATGCTCCGGGGAGGCGACAGCAGCAAAGATGGGGCTAGCCTTATCCTCGCTCCCAGGGGGGAAAAAGCTGGCAACTGGGGTTGTGTGTGCTCTTTGCCATCACAAGACCTTGCCCTTGGGACCTGGCTTTGGCTCCTTCTTGGGTAGCTCCGTGCTGGGGGCGGCTGTGGTGCAACGTGAGGAAACGCTCGCCTTTGCTTGTTTGATGTTTTGTCTGTCGGCTCACCGAGTGTGGTGCGGAGAAGCCCTACTGGTGTTAGAGGTGGGGGGTGCCGCTTTTGCGCTTGGTGCTGAGGCATCAAGAATGATGCATGAGGGAAAGTGGAAAGAATCAGACTTTAACAAAAAAAAAAACAACAAACAAAACACTACCAGTTACACACTTTCCATATCAGTAGGTTGTGTCTCCTCCCAGCTAAGTGACATTCTTTCAGTGGCAAAATGTCCCTGCTTTTGGCTGCAGAGATGATTCACAAACTGGGTGAAGTAATTGAGTGACACTTTGATTAGAGCGTGGTGGTTATCAATGCGCCGTGTCTCTGCAACTGCACACCTGCCATCTTCAGGGCCAGCAGGAGTATTTGTAGAGTCCCTGGAGTTGTGTGTGGCCAAGGCTGACAGGACCGGTCGGTGCTTTACTTTCAAGCCAGTGCAGCAGGTTTTGAGGTGCACACCACCTGCCTGTGAGCATCCTCTCTCCCCTTCCCTGCATCGCCTTCCCCGCTTCCATTCCGTGTTGTCTCTCACTTCATGATGGCAGCCTGAGTTCTTCGGAGCTGAGACCCAGTGTTGCAGATTTAGTTTGCCTTCTGCTTTAGCTGGAAAATACAAGTAATAGTAGTAATTTAGTGCCATCTACCGACTGCAGATGGTTTACTTGGTATGTCTAGTTTTAAGTGGAGGTGTCTACCGGACCCTGAGGCTATTCTTCAGAGGAGGCAAGTGTGCATGCCTTGGAGAGGTTTGGGTTTGACTCTCAGGTGTGGTACCTGGTATTAACTGAAACGACACAAAACAGGAGCATCCTGAATAATTACTGACTTGCAGCATGCACCCATTTCTCTTCTTGTTGTGGTTGTAGTGATGCTTGAGAGGCAGATTCTTGATGAATGAGCAATCACGTATTAACCTTCACGTGAAAAACATTAAATACCTGCCAAAAAGCATGGGTATGTTGCTTCTAGGGTACTTCATGGAAAAAACAGTTTTACATTGCTAGAGAAGAAGGTGGTCCCTATTACACCTTAATTTCACTCTTGTAAGAGTCATGGGTTTAAAACAATTGAAATTAGCATGGATTGCTTCATTTGTAACATTTCAAGGATAGTGTTGCGGTTTAACCCCAATCGGCAACCAAGCATCACACAGCTGCTTGCTCACCCTCCCCCTGTCCCGGTGGGATGGGGGAGAGAACCAGGAGAGAAAAAAACAAAACAAAACAAAACAAAAAAAAAACCTAAAACCCGTGGGTTGAGATAAAGGCAGTTTAATAGGACAGCAGAGAAAGAGAAAATAATAATAAAAGAATATACAAAACAAGTGATGCCCAATGCAATTGCTCACCACCCAATGCCCAGCCCATCCCCAAGCAGTAATCACTGCCTCCCCCTGGGCCAACTCCCCCAGTTTCTATACTGAGCTTGACATCAGGTGGTATGGAATAGCCCTGAGGCTAATTTGGGTCAGCTGTCCTGCTTGCATTCCCTCCCAGCTTCTTGTGCACCTGGCAGAGCATGGGAAGCTGGAAAGTCCTTGACTAGTGTAAACAACATGCAGCACTATAGCAGCTACTGGGAAGAAAATGAACTCTGAATTAAGCCGAAACCAGGAAAGATAGACATTTTGCCCATCATGTAAGGCCCAACCTCAGCAAACCTTTACTCTCAGTTCTTCTAAAAGTTTAACATACTTTTGTTTGTTGCATTGAGGGACTTCTGCACAGCAGCTGGAGACTGTGGACTACTTGCCCAAACCCACACGTACCACCCTGGCAGGCTCTTGGTGCCACTTTTTAAGGTGAGGCAGAGTGGGAGGACCTGGGGAACCCACAGTAGCCTTGATGGTTCATCATGGTCGTCAGCAATTTCTGCCTGGCCACTACACACATGGACTCCTGCCTCTCTGACCGTGCACAGGCAAGCCAATAATGGCATTCCCGGGCACATGGCGGTCAGACCTGCTCCTGTGCATGCTCTCCAGGATGCCCAGCCCTGTTAGAGGAAGGCTCGTGGCAAGCAGCACTCCCTCAGCGTGGGCCACAGCTCTGTGGCTGTGCCGAGGTGTGGCTCCCATCTTCAGACCAGTTACCCGAGACATAACTGAGACACGCTGTTTATTGACTGGTGAACATGCTATGAGGAAACTTGCAAAGCAGAAAAACAATCAATAACCGAAGTACATACCACTGATCAAGTTATGTATTCATGCAAACCGTAAGGCGCAGCTATGAAGTTATGAGCTCTTGATCTCAGAGGTAATGAGTCTCACACACAGCCAACCCTCAATGACAGTTTTGCAAGTCCCAAGGTGCAGCTTCGCTCCCCCCGTGCCACAACATATGGCCAGAGACCTGATGGAGCAGGTCCAGCAGGTTATCCCAGGCAATGGCTCCCAAGGCTTGAGTCTGCCAGTCAGTGTTGCTACTGGCTGTAAGCATCCACATTCTCACCATCAGCAGGAGCCCTCTGGTCTTCTTCAGTGCACTTCACATCTCATTCTTCGGCATCAGGGCCCACCTTTTGGCACCTCCTCTCCTCCACCTAAATCCCTCCCAAATAAACAACCTGCCCCCAATTAATTCCTCCCCATCAGTCCTGGTTTTGCTACAGCCATACCTAACTGTGGTATTTCTGATGCCATTGCTCAGGCACTTGCAGCCTTGCGCGGTGTTACTGGCAGGGATACCCACTGCAGGCACAGCCTGGCTCCCCACGACTCCCCCATGGTTGTCCCATTGGGTTTAGTTTACCTCCTGCGATTACTAGACACAACTATTCCATGTTAGCCTTGATCCCCATGCACACTGGCCAAGCGCTAGCAGAACCTTATCTGGCAGTTTACATACCGGAGAGCAGCAGCAGAGGCACACATTTGTGATCCTTCTGCCAGCGCTGCTGGGGCCTCAGCTGTTTGGGGCTGTGTGCTCCAGCAGGACCTCTTGCTCAGAAGCCACCCCCTGGTCTGCCTGACCTCCTCCAAGGGCATTCAGACCACTCTGGGTGCTCATAAGCTCAATCCCTTCCAGCTGGAAGCCACAACTGTTAGGCTAGCAATGCACGTAAGATCTTCAACTGGGCTTGTGAGCACACTCCTTTTGAAACAAGCAAAGCATATAAAGAAGGATAACGAACAACATGACTTCTATCATAAGTAATAACAAGTAAAGGATTAAGTCCATCAAGTGCTGCACAGCAGTAGCTTTTGGAAACCAATCCATGGATATGTCATACCAACGATGTACAGTCCACATTTTCAGTCTCCAGTTCTGACAGTTCCTTACTGGCCAAGGCGGTCGTCAGGCTTACAACTTGTCTGCTCTCCAGTTTCTCGGCTCCCTTCTGTATGCTGTCATGTTGTCCGAACACCTCATCCCAGCGAGGTCTCTCAGTCCCCAGACAGACATCATTAGTCTCTCGGTCTGGAACAAAACCCTGCTTTTGAGAACTGGCAAATGAATGTACACCGCCAACGGATGCAATGCCACATCTTTGGTCTTCTCCTGGAGCCACACAGGTCATGCTATCCTCCCACTCTCCCATTACGGGTGAGGCGATGCATACCCAGCCTGCACTGTTACCAAACACTGCCGGCATTCCCCATGCTGACTTGCTCCACTGACGTGTGACAATAGCCTCCTGTGGTCCAAAGCTGACTGCGCAGAACTAGAACATACATTTCATTTAGTTGTCCATTTGCAACAGTGGTTGGTGAAACTTCCCCTGTAATACAGGATCTCTTTGTTGTACTACCCATGAGAACAGAGATAATCCAACTGAAAAAGCTGTTTTAATAGCTAACAATTTAGGTTGACTACAATAGATAGAGATATTATGAAATTTAATCCCTTATAGTTTGTTGGCTTTTTTTTTTTTAACCTGGCAGTTGATTTTACCATCTGCCACATTTGTTTATCCCAGGTAGTTATCATTGATATTGTATCAAACAACAATCTGAAGTTTGTTACCCATTTACCTTTTTTTTTGCTGCCATTTTCATACAATGAATCACAGAATGGTTGAGGTTGGAAGGCACCTCTTGAGCTCATCTGGTCCAACCCCCTGCTCAAGCAGGGTTACCTAGAGCCAGTTGCCCGGGACTGTCTCTGGACAGCTTTTGAGCATCTCCAAGGATGGAGACTTCACAATCGTAGAGAGGCACAACCCGTGTACATACAGGTCACACTCTGGATGTACTCTAGAGTAGTTCATGCCTTACGTATCAATTCCCCATCTTACAGGATTAATATGGATACTGCCTGACTGGGTTCATGGATATTTGTGGATGGTGTGATTTTAGTTTTGGATATGCTCAGGGACCAAAACTAAATCTGCACCATCTGAAGAATTCAGAGCAGATCAGGTGACACAACCGCAACCCCCTATTATTATACTGTTTGCAAAGGTACCATTTATATCCCACGCAACTTCTGCTGCTGCTGTCCCATATTGGGATCCAAGCTGAATATCTATTTTATTAGTTCCATCTTTTTGTCCAGTCCATGCTGTCTTAAGGTGACATCAGTTAATTCTGGAGGGATATTAACAAATGCATATTGCTGTGCAACCAAACATCTGAGGTCATCCCCATCATCTCCAGGCCTTGCATTAAAATTCCTTTGACATCTTTCCTGAAGGAAATAAAATCATTAACAGCAGTGATGTTCCACATCCAAACCATTGCTGTTAACCTATAAGCCAGCAGAACACACTGAAAAGGACCTGCAATGCTTTAACAATATTCCTGATGCTGTCTTAAACACAAGAATGAGCACATCAAAAAAGATGGTTCTCAGTGAAGCTCTGTGGTCCACACCTGTGACTGATTGCACAGCCACATTTGATCCTGTAAATCAATCTTACTTACACATTAGTTCAAAACAGTCTCTTTGATTTGCCAGCAGCAGGCCCCATCTACCCACACCCCCTCCCCTTCTTTGTTTCCAGTTAGTTCCGCGTTTCCCAAACCCCGAGCCACAATCGCCCCTAAATTTTCTCTGCGCCTTTCCCTTTGTACCTGGGGTGTGGGTAGGACCACATTTCCCAGCGGGAGTTGATTTTCATGTTGCTTTATACTGGCGTGCTGCTCCTGAGCTATGTGACTCCGGAGAGCAGCATGAGCCCATGCTTTCTTCTCACTGAACCCTGCTCCAGGACCAAATCGGTATCAGAGGCACACGGCTGTTTGCTGGCATCGACACAGAGGATGTCCATCTGTGGTGCAGGGCCACAGACCAGCTCGTAAGGGCTGGAGCAGTACCTGGCAAGCTCTTTGTTTCCATGGCCCAGCACACAAACAGAAGTGCTTCATCCCAGCTCGGACCTCTTTCTTCAGCAATTAACTTCTGTCTCACCTTGATGGACCTATTAGCCCTCTCCGCTACCCTGGAGGATGGTGGGTGGTAGGAAATGCGAGTTAACTGATGCACCTCTACCCCTTCCAGGAACTTCTGGACTGCTGCATCTGTCAAGCGATTTCCTTTATCTAAATCAGTTAAGGCTGGAGGACCACATCCATTCAATACTTCACGTAGACACCAAACCGTGGTGTTTGCAGTAGCCTCACATGGTGCGATTGCCTCTGTCCATCTTGCTGTTCTGTCAATGGCAACAAATACAAACCCATAGAAACCCTCCTTCAACCTCTTGAAGGGGCCCACGTGATCAATTTGCCAGTGTTCAAGTGGTGCCTCTTCCCAGGGGTCAAAGGCATAACCCAATGTGGATTTACAATTCATTGCAAGGGGTTTCCACCATCCACATACTCCACGCACCTGGGCTTTCACACAGATTGTGAAAATAGGGATTTTAAATCCTAGCCTATTCAGCCTTCGTTGCACCCCCTAAGCCTCCTCGCAACCCTTCTGTGCTTCGGTACTGTTATGGGTACTGGGACAGGAAGAGGGGGTCTCCAGCTGGAACCACCCCATACTCTTCATTTACTACCCCTGTTTCTGTTTTACTTTTAGATTGGCACTTCACTGACTTGGGGACTCCTGTGAACATTTCACCTTCTGAGGCAGCAGAGCAATACAATTTTCCCTTGGACAGATCTACCTTGAACTGAGACAGGAAATTCATTCCTAAAGTGTTTGTTCCCCCTTTTACCAGAATTATCCACCCATCCAGTTTATCTTCTCCTACCCGCAACTGGGCTTCTACTTCTTTTCCCCTCCTTTTTCCCCTTCCCACTCCCAATATCCAGACGGATTTAGCCAGGAGTGGAAGACCCTGATAATCTAATAAGGTTGTCTCTGATCCCGTATCACTTAAGAAAGTAACTTCCCACCCCCCCTTCAATTGTACCTCCATGCAGCCCCTTCCCCCTGCACACCAGGTCAGTGTGGTGGAGGTTAATCCCACTGACACCAGGGGTTGGGACTCCTAATCTTTGAGGTCCCCTAAGGGCGGGTATAGCTTTCTCTTTGGGATAGGGGGAGGAGCTGACAGATTCATCTGCTTCAGTTTTTCCCAAATCTCCTCCTGCTTCATCCCCTTTTCCTGGAGGATTTTCTTCATTTTGGCAATTAAAACTCCTGTGGGCTGACTATCTAGCTCTCCTTCGCTCACCCCCTGGTTTATTAAATATCTCCAAATTGTCCCTCTAGGAATGTATTTCCTCCCCTTTGCCCCTGTCCTGTCCTTCTTCGCCATCCCTTTCCCCATGGCTCCCATCAGGGTCCCCATGTTCTCCAAGGTAGCCATGCATTCACCGAGGGGGCGGCCAATTAAAGTAGACCCCAGGCTGATGAAAAACCCCTTGTGCAGCTCGGGAGCACGGCAGGCCAACACCCCCACGTCCCCCTGCTCCACATTCACCCCAAAGATGTCAAAGTCAGGGGTCACCGGTTTCTCCCTTTGCTTTAACGCCCGGAGTAAGACATTCCCACACACGTAGGCTGACACCTCCTGGACATCTCTCCAAGGCGACCCCTCCATGTTATCTTTGAGAGGCTCGTACTCTCCCAAATTTCTGATCACCAGCCTTAAGATCTCTCCCCCCAACACCTCATCGGCAGGCAGGGCTCTGATAATTGCCCCCACCTTGGGCCACGGCAGCCCGATGGCGGTCACCACCCGCTTTGCCGCCTCGTGCGTGAAGGGAGTGCACTGCTCCAAGGTCCAAATCCGGTTTACCCACACAGGCCACCCCTCTTTCTTTTTCCTCCAAACCCTCTCTTTCTTGGACGTATCCCCCGCTCCCTGCCCCCTCTCTCCCTCCGCCGGCTTTACTTTCCTAGCGCCCGCGGCACCCGCCCCTGGCACCGACGACTCTTCCTGCTCCCCCAAACTCCAGCCGTGCCCATCCCACACCTCCGGGTCCCAGTCTGCCTTACTGAGAGCCACCACCTTCCTCTGATCCAAACCCTTCCCCAGTGACAGCAGGGTGCCCAAGCAGTGCACTTTCCTTCTCAGCCGGGCGTTCTCGGCCGTCTCAGCCCTCAGCTCTTCCCTCAGCTTGCGCAGCTGCTCGGCCTGCTCGCTCAGCAGCGAGCTATCGCACCGCAGCGCCAGGATTTCGTTGCGAGCCACCTGCAGATTGTCTTGCAAGTTCTGGACGCACTGCTCCTTCTCCTCCACCGCCGCCTGCAAGACCCGGGCCAGATGGAACAACAGCCACTGCAGGGCCGAGCACTTCTTCTCCCCCTTGGGATGGTAGACGGAGAGGTAATTCAGCCAGTGCCTTTCCGCAGCTTTCAGGGTGGGGTCCTCCCCCAGGACTTTAGGGTCCCACGGGTCGCCCCCGTGCTCCAGCAGGGCCTGCACCAGCAGGCCCCTCTCCTCCGGGCTCCGGGAGCTGTCCGGCTCCTCCTTCTCCTTCGCCTTCCCTCCCCTCGTTAGCCAGGACATCCTAACGCCAGCCGGCCCAGGCGAGCGCGGAGCCGGGCCAGCCCCCCGGGGCTCTCCCTCTGCCGAGCCGGCGCCCGAGGCGCAGCCCGGGCAAACGGACCGTCCGCTGACTAACGGGCGCGACGCCGAGGCGATGAGGCGACACCGGGGCGACGCG
>VZTL01002133.1:25620-51607 GCA_013400535.1 Scopus umbretta
GGGGGGGGAAGATGGCGGAATACATAGCCCGGCGAAGCTCGGCTGCAGCGAGTGTAATGCCTAAATGCCAAACCAGAAGGTGGCAGAATTTTCCTCGGGATCATAGGAGTGTAACCGCATCTCCTTCAGGCGGCACGTCGCTTCTGCCCCCGGTTATCCTCCTCTGAGGTTTTTTCCCCCTTTAGGAGGAGGCAGGCCGTGCTGACGGGGGGGCAGCAGCGCGTAGCGGCCGCCGGACTGCTCGCTGGTGTCCCATGGCCCACGCAAATGGCCTTTACAGTGAGGGCCGTCGGTTCGTTTGTGCCGCTGGTCCTGCTGCGCTCTTCCTCCAGCCTTCCTGGCTGAGGGACGGCATGGTGGAAGAGCCCCAAAAAATGGCATACTGACCAAATCCCTGCGGGGGGTGGGTATCTCCGTTAGCCAGTTTAGCCTGCACTGCTCTAAGTCTGTTAGGTCATTTTCCCCACTTGGCATTTCCGACCTTTTCGGTTCCGGCTGTGCACAGGCTCGGTAGCACCTCAGTTTCATACATGTGGTGCTCCGAAGGCCTTCTCCAGGTCTCTGAAGGTTAAGGAAGTTGCAGTGAAAATCCCAGTTGTAGGTCTGCGCTTGCCCGTGGCTTCTCAACTGCTGGGAGTGTGGGCCGAGAACCACCCGTGCCTTTTCCATTTACTCGGTATCTATTAAATAAACTAGTTTGCTATTTGCTCCCTGTTCAGGTTTTTTTTTTAATGCAACTGCCGTGCAAGCCTGTGTTTAACACCCCATTTCTAGATTACTTGCTCAGATCGAAAAGAATATTATTTTTCAACAGGCATAACAGTAGCCATTCTATTAAGAGGAAAGCAGTGACTTTCACATTAAAAAATTTTGGACAGGTATAGCTATTTTATTGTTGGAAATACTCTATTGCATCAATAAAACCAACAGTTAATGGTTGGAAGGGATATGTGTAGTTGGAAGGTTTATTTTCTTCTGTTATGTGTGGTCTTCATTGTAAGTGCATTGTGTCCATCTAACAGAAGTTTAAAGGTCCAGCTTTTGTTCTCGGATCTGCCACTACTTTGTCGTGTGAATGTGGACAGAGCACGTCATTTCTGGGCTTTTGTTTCTCCACTGCTAGGGGGGAGGCAGGAGTTCCTGCCTTTATAGCGTAAAAATTGTCCGTGTCTTCTTGTTGCAGACAAGCTGATGGTCGGAAAGTCCTGCGGTCAAGCATACGGGAGTTCCTGTGCAGCGAGGCTATGTTTCACCTAGGAATACCAACAACGAGGGCTGGAACGTGTGTGACATCTGACTCGAAAGTTGTCCGTGACATATTTTATGATGGGAATCCAAAAAGTGAAAGGTGTACAGTTGTTCTGAGAATAGCTTCTACATTTCTAAGGTAGAAGCCTATTTTGTTGGGGTTTTTTATTCTTCTAAAACCAAGCACAGCAGTCTTTTAAAATAGCATTTTACATGTATTTCCATAACAGGACCATTTGCGTGTTTCTTGTTCTGGAGGCTTGGAACTCTTGTGCCAGGCTGTAGGAAGCTGCTCATCTTGCCCAGCGGATGGGATGAGCTGGTGTCTTTGCGCACAGGCAGATGAACTAAGATGGCTAGCTAAGGATGCTAGCCTGGTAGAGAGAAGAACTAAGTTCTGCAGACCTCAGAAGAGATTTTTCATGTTTATGCCTGCATAGAACACATGCTTTTTTTTGATGTTGGTAGTAGTGGTGGGTTATAGCTCTACTCCTAATTCCAAAGCTATTCTAACATAGTACTGCCAAAGTTTGGGTGTGCTTTCCCTGCCTGAGAAGCGTACAAGGCCCCTGCTCTGATGCAAAACATTAGGAGTTTCAGGAAGTCGTATTGCTTCTTGTAAGGTAACAGAATATTAGAGGAAGGTGAAGCATAAGGAATATGTGCATGTATATGTATGTGTATATATGTGTGCGTGCCTGTGTGCATGCACATCTATATGTAGAAAAATCTATTTTACATGCTTGATGTACAGTCTAGTATTGTACATAAGTTCTATTCCTGTATATTTATTCAGGATAAGAATTTTTCTGCGGAAGTGGTCGTAAGAGAGTTTAACAAGCTGGTCTTCAGTACTAGCTAGGGTCGATCTGTCAGTTTAGTGACATGTGGATGCGTGCGTTTCCTTGCGGTGAGTCACTGAGCCTCGCTAGGTTCGGTGTAGGAAGACCCTACGGGTCTTTTCTTTTGGTCAGTTGAAAGTTTGGTGTTATACTCAAGAGATGATGTGGTGTTATTGCAACAACAGTAAATGTTTTTACTACATGTAGTATCAAATGAAGTGAATAGTATCAGATAATACTAAAACATGTTTTTATTACTTTAAAACAGATTCGGTTCTTTTGAAATTTTTAAACCTACCGATGAATACACAGGACGCAAGGGTCCCAGTGTTAACCGGAACGATATTCGAATACAGATGCTTGATTATGTGATCAGCACTTTCTATCCAGAAATCCAGGAGGCTTATTCAGACAACAGTATTCAGAGGAATGCTGCTTTCTTCAAAGAGGTAAGGAAGATCAGATTCTCTTCACAAATCCGTAGCGGTGTTTTTCAGGAACTTCATCGGCAAGCACAGATGACTGGAGTCGGCTAATACCTTGTATCATCCGGTTGCCTGAACTATTCTTTGAATAAATCACTCTTAATAGAACTGCTTATCGATGAAAGCAATGTTGATATTGATCCAACCAATGAAAGTGGTTTAACCTTTTTAATAGTAAGTCATGATTTCTCTGCTCTGGGAGAGCTTCCCAAGACTTGTCTCCATTTGCTGAGAGTGTCTTAGACCGTGAGGGGGAATTCTGGCCCTGACTGTCAGATGATGAGTTGACGATACCTGAGACATCACTGGCAAGGCATCATTTTGTAAAATACCGAGAACGTTGAGTCACTTCCTGTCTCTCATTTTCCAAATTACAAACAGGAATGTTGACTGCAAATCACTTTAACTTCAGGCTTTAGAATGTAAATGTTTAAAGGCCATCAAGCACTGCGAGGGCTTGCGTGAGGAAGTTGCAAAACTTCAGGAATGGTAAGATGAGGCGAGATAAATAGTCTTAGATGCGGTGTACTATCAGGTCATTCTGCAATGGCCCAGAGGAGAGGCTGAGTGATTTCTCAGACCGGTTTCGAACCCATTTTCAATTACTCTATAAATTTAGACCTTAACAATTACTGGAGATCCATAATAAAAATCGGAACTGTAACATTAGTAAATGTAGAATTGCTGTATTTCTCTTTGAAGTAAAACATAGCTAAATTAATTGGTATCTACACTTCATCTCTTGAATATACCTTTTGCCTCACTGTTGATGCTGTGTTGCTATTCTTGACATTGAATTGCCGTTACTACATTCCTTTGGCTCAGTGAGCAAAGAAAGAATTTGGGGTAAGGTAGTAAGATGCTTTTCTTTGTGTTTTAGTGATTTGTAGATAGTGATGCTACCCTTGCAGAAGGGATCCAGTTTGATGTTACTGGAGAACTATAATAAAGGCTCCAAACTGGATCAGCTCAAGTTCAAATAATGTTACAACCCAAATAAGAACGTTGTAACTAGCCAGTAAACAGAATAATTAAAAAATACCACAGTCTAATACACTTGACTAGTCTACGTAAAAGCAGTTGTGGTGCTTTGAAATCTGAAATTATCTGGTAGGGACTGAGGGAATGACTGCAACATGATGCATGTTTGTAACAGACCAGTAAGAAGTCAAAAGGCAGGCTTAAAATTGGACAGTCTCTGAATTTTGTGGGTTTTGAATTTGTGGGGTATTTTGTTTGGGTGTGGGGTTTTTTTTTTTGTTGTTTGGGTTTTGTTTTGCTTTAACACAACCTGTGCATACTTGCATTAGTTCTTCAAAAGCAAGCTGAGGCTGGGTCCACCACCGGGTGCCAAAGAGTTTAACTTCACTGGACAGGCCTTTTGTGTTTGAACGGTTGGAGCTGGTGAGGAAAACTGTGGCTTGTCACCCGCTGCGTGCCTGTCCGGCTCTGTAGGTGATGGCAGGTTTACTTTCTGATGGCAGAAAAGTCATGGGGCTTGGGGACCTTTGCGGACATGTGTGTGTGCCCAGTCCTGCTTCTTTCTGCTCTTGGCTGCTTTTCCTGGCCCAGTTACTACTGGTTTCCTCCCCCCATCCTGGCATCCTTTCCTTATTGCCCCCATCTCCATTTTTTGGTGTTTGTTGTGCTTCTCCTGCCTGTGTCAGTTTGGGCTCCATGCCTGTGCTAGCATTGCCTGTTCATGTTTTCTCGCCTCCTTAGTGCAGACTTCCCATACTTTTTTCCACCTGAAAAGCACCCCAGTCCCTTACCTAATTTGACAAACATGTCCATCTTTTTTATTAGTGAGGAAGTGCTGTCAGCTCAACTCTAATGTGTTTTTATCTTTTCTTTTTGCACTGCGGAAGAAATGGAGGAAAAAAGTACAAGTGACTGCATTTGACAGCATTGTCTAGAAAGCAAACACCATTATCTGTACTTCTCAAATAATTCACAGGTGGTGTTTAAATTTAAATGAGCATGTCCTTCAGATAATGCTCTTATTTATATATACACCGTGCTTGTTTTCTAGGATGCCTAGCAGTAGAAAAACGTGATCGAAAAGAATAAAGGTCAAAGTGAGTGTAAAGCAGTCTCTTTCTAATCAATATACCCATCTTTGAGTGGTGCCCAAGCTTTAATTACTTTCAGGTGTTCTCATTAGCGGGATTTCTTTTTTACCAGACCACTGGCAGTGTGTGATGCATTCATAGAGAGACATCCAGCGGTCACGAATTGCCTTACCGCTGGCGTGCTTTCATCCCAGCCCTGGTGGCCAGGATTTTTTTATTTCTAAGTTTTACCCTCTTGCTGGCAGAGCGCCATCGAACAGGGAGTGTCTCCCTTACTGGTTTATGGCATGCCAGTAATCGCTTTTGGACAGGGGTAGCTGGCTGCTGGCTGCCCCATGACGCAGCAGTCGGGAAGAGAGGGTAAAGTACCTAACATGAGAATATCGTAAAAAGTAGAAGTGCAGGATCTCAAGGTGAACCGAAAGGTTCTGTTCCAAGTGTCATTTGTGCTTTTTACTACCTGTCAGACTATCCCAGGGCAAGATTTTTCTAATTTTTCTTCCTTACCTGACTGCACGTGTTTAAAAAAAGGAAAATGAAAAAATCTGGGGTTCGAAAGCAGAGGCATAAAACTGTTTCCTCTGTTAACTGGATCAGTTTTTAAACCTTCATAAAATACACTTACGCTGCAGCCTGGAGAGAATAGTTGCTTTAAATTTCTGAATGTGGATAGCTATTTGGGAAGATGAGTGATTTTAGCCATGAAAATAGTTTGATTTAAAATTTTTGGCTAATGGCTACATAAAAATTTTATTTACAGCAATTCAGTAAAGTATTTAGAAATACCTAGATTTATTTAAAAGCCAGGTTAGCTTCCTGAATTTTAGATTTCATAGGGCATATCTAGTTATAATTGACAGGAGGGCTAATTTAATTAAATAACTAGAACTATTTTAAAATATTACACTATTTATTTAAAGAATGGGACACAGGCAGTGATTGCAGTCAAAGATTCCACAACAATAACTCAGTTAAGCAATGGAAAATCTGTGGGGTAGCAAGCATTCAGTGAAGAATTGCATTTAAATAGAATTGGTATTCTTGGAATATTTTTACTTAACCTTGTAGCTTTTTCCACTCTCAGCAAATTGAGGGAAGAGCTTATCAGTGCTAAAAATTGTTAGCAGGGGATAGTATTTTGTCTAAACCACTTATCTTCCTGTAAATCACTCCTACATACCAGGTAAACCAAAAGACTAACTTGAACATTGGGCTTTGTTGCATATAGTTAATTTTCTTTCTTAGGCTTTGCTTATGTTTTCTCCTGCCTGTAGTTAAAGGGTCTTTAAAACTACTAGCAAGCAAAAGAATATATTTGTATAATGACCAGAATAGTACGCAAGTCTGGTGTCAAACAGTTTACCTTATTTCAGTGTTCTGTCTCCAGTATGTTTTAAAGTTGTCCAGTTGACCTGCAAGTCAGGGACGGAATGAGAGGAGGCAAACAGGGATGGGAGACTGAGAACCAGGGCAGTTACTAACAGGAGGAGAGAGCAAGCTGTCCTTCAGATATTTGTGTGTATGGCATACTGCCAGAATCTGCTTCCATTGGAGCTGTAGAAACATCAGTTCAGCTTAAGAAATGCTTGGAAATACATGAATGTATTGGAAATTCTCTTTTAGATAACAAAACGGACAGCGAGATTGGTTGCTGAATGGCAATGTGTTGGGTTTTGCCATGGCGTGCTGAATACAGATAACATGAGCATAGTTGGACTAACCATTGACTACGGCCCTTTTGGATTTATGGACAGGTCAGTGTGGCATAATTCTTTGAAATGTGCATATGTATTTGCTATGTAGAACTATCCTGACATTCACAATTGCTTTAATGTTTTAACTCTAAAGTAGATTTATGAATAATATGATTTATTACTTAATCTACTTTATGGCAAAGTAGATTAAGTTCGTTCTAGTTGTCCTGTAAGTCTTCTTTTTAACTGTATTCACAACATCTCTAAGTGTTAAACTGTTCTTGTAGCCTGTGGGGTTTCTCAGTGTTTGAGAGGGCAGGAAAATATCTGATGAGGTAACTTTGGGAAAAAAATCAAGGAATGTTGCCTTTCGAATTTTTTAGTTTCCTAGAGGAGGCTAAAATAATGAAAGTAATACTTTTTATGCTATTGGTGCCCAGATAACTAGAAGAATGCTAACTGTTTCTTCATTTCTAGATACGACCCTGAGCACATTTGCAATGGTTCTGATAATACAGGGCGTTATGCTTACAACAAGCAGCCAGAGATTTGCAAGTGGAACCTGGGGAAGCTTGCTGAAGCTCTAGTTCCAGAGCTGCCCTTGGAAATAAGTGAACTCATCCTGGAAGAGGAATATGATGCAGAATTTGAGAAACATTATTTACAGAAGATGAGGAAGAAATTAGGCCTAATTCAGCTGGAATTGGAAGAAGATAGTAAGCTGGTGTCTGAACTCCTTGAAACCATGCATCTCACAGGTTGGTGAGGAAACACAGCAGGTTATTATTTAATAGCCCATCGGTATCTTACAGTCAAAACAAAATGTATTTTTTGTCTTGATCTTACAAAGCAGCCCTGTGCAAGTACGTTATCATCTGGGAGAAGAAAAGACTGAAAAATAATTACCTTCTTGTGAACAGTTGGGCAGTTGTTGCCTTATACAGGCCCCCCCCCCGTCTCACATTTGCACCCTCACTGAGGGAGCGGTTTATTTGCTGCTTCAGAGTGGTGACCTGTACTGCTGCGGGGGGTGTTAGGAAGGAGGTATGGGACTTGGTTTCCTGCTGATTTATTAGTTGCATTACTAATAGAATTCACTTTTTCAGGTGGAGACTTCACAAATATTTTCTACTTGCTGAGTTCATTCTCAGTAGACACTGATCCTTCAAAATTGGAAGACTTCTTAGAAGAGCTTACAAGTCAGTGTGCTTCTGTGGAAGAACTGAAAGTTGCTTTCAAACCGCAGATGGATCCAAGGTAATACTCTTTACTGCAGTGCTTTTGGCCTGTGCTTTTAGTTTCATCATAACCATAATGAACTCTGCCTGCTGGGTAATATTTGACTAAATTTGGAAATTTCACTGTTAAGCAGACACATCATGATCTGCAGGAGTGCAAATTCTTGTGTATTTTGTGACTGGTGAATGCTCAGCAGTGACTTGCAGCAGTTAGCTCTTGGACTAAAGTTGTCTGAACTTTTGTTTGGTCATTTTTTTTTTCCTCTGCTGACTAAGGCAATGAGAGTGCCAGATAGTGAAGTGATACAGAAATATTTTGTAGAAGAAATTGATTTACCATGTTCTGCCAATGTACTGTCAGCAAATAATCATCATGTTCTGGGCTAAATATAACCTAAATGCACACTTTGAGCTCTGAAAACTTGTGTAGTGCTGTCCATGTCCCATTTGATGGGTTATGTTCTGCTGCCCAGCTCCTCTGAGCGTGGAAAAATAGTAAGTTTTGTTCAGCTGCTGCTTATTACAGTCATTGCAGCAGTTTTTCACTTTTTGGAGCAGTGGAAAACAGGGAATGAGCGTGACCCGTGATTTTTGGGTAGGGTCATCCCCCCTGTCTCCCCTGCTGTTTAATAAATGTTCCATGAACATATCGGTCCTACGCAATTCTTCAGCTTTTTCTATGTGTTGATAACACAGTTAACTTGCGGAAAGCAGGGAGTTGAGAAGATGGACTGGTGTGAAACTTGTTCATACAAGTTTGGTGTTATGCCAGGGTGGTTGGCTGTAGTCATTTATCATTTTGGATATATAACTGATTATTTAAGCTTCCGTGATGATACACTAAAATGAAAGGGAACTAAATTAAGGTGGTGGATACTGCTTATTTAATTAAGTTCCAGGTTTCATCTACTTCGAAATTGTAAACAGATACCATACAATATGAAGATAGCTCCAGTGACAGATGAGACAATATTTTTTTAAACATTACGTTCAGGCTTAGGGGAATGTGAAAAGTAGCTATAAATCATCATCATATGGATGTAAAGCTTTAGAAGGGCATAGCACTGTGTTAAAATGAGTACTTCACTGATTTTTATCACACCACTTGGATATTGTTGGTGGGTACATCAGATGCATAATTCAGATTTGGATAGTACTTTATATAAACTCAAAAATCAAAGCACCTAGCTTATCTCTGCTTATTAGAAGTAGGAAAATATAATCTGATATAATGAGTTGTGTGTTTTGAGGCCAGGAAATAGTGTTTTTTTTTTCTCCTTTGTTTATAAATGCATTCATAGAAGGAAATAGAAACAGTGTATTTTGATATGCTGCCATGTACACTCTTTTTTAAATTTTTTGCTGTCATGCAGTTATTAATCGAGGAAAAACAAAAGTTAGCTAGTGTGGTATGAAAAATAAGGTGAAGCTGTTGTACAGCATCAGATAACACAGTCAAATGTAAAAAGATACCGTCCTAGTCAAACCTGCAGCAAAATAGCCTGGATGCTGTTAGGAATTTATTACCACAAAGCAGTTTTCTTTCTGTGATTTAGACTGGCTAGCTAAAAAAAATATAGACAAACTGTTGTCTCATATGACTTAAACGAGTTATCTTTCCCCATATCATTTGGGTTCTTTCTTAGTACTGGTAAGATTAGTAAATGTTAGAGCCTTATTCTGTATGCTGTTACAGTACTAATGTTAGGAAAAGAAATGAAAAAAAAAATCCTATGGATCCTGTATGATCTTGATACCTAAGTAAGATCAAATTCCTTATTCTGAATTCCTTTCAAAGCTCCAAGAGTGTTTTGATGAGAATTGTGCATCTAAACCCAACTGGTAATTCTGCAAATCTACTGTCTGCACTTTATGTACCACAGGAATGTGAACACACTGACAAAGGGGGAAGGAACAGTAAAATGAGCAGAATTTATTACAAATTTGTTCTGTTAATTATAAAGCACTGTTATTTAACCTCTCTAGTGAAATCATAGGTTATTATGAGTGTTTTCGTATCTACTTCATGGTTGCAAAAAGATGGTTCTTGACAGGCAGCTGAACTTTAATATCTAATGTGTTTGTTCTTCTTTGTTCCCAGACAGCTGTCAATGATGCTAATGTTGGCTCAGTCTAATCCTCAGCTCTTTGCATTAATTGGAACAAAAGCTAATATAAATAAAGAATTAGAACGCATCGAGCAATTCTCTAAACTGCAGCAGTTAACAGCAGCTGATTTACTCAGCAGAAATAAAAGACACTGGAAAGAATGGCTGGAGAAATACAGGTAAGGTTTCTCAGTATTCAGAGCAGTACATCTGTGCTGCCTTTTGAGAACAGAGTGCCTGTTTCAGGAAAGGTACCCTGCCTCAAAGTATATAGGTTGGGAGGGATGTGGGGGGCATGCAACTCAGATTATTAACTGCTCCAAGATCAGCACCTGTTGTGTGTTTTGTTTACTAGATTCTGGGGAGGCGTGGGGGTATAGAAACCACCTTGTGTCAAATCTAGTATTAGAAGTGCTTCAGGAATGTTGATGTAGATTCTAGCAGAGACTAATTTTAGTTGTGAGCTATTAAGTGCTCAGTAACTACAGTTGTCTGATCTCTAAGCATCTTATCCTTTTACATTTTTTTTCCCCTGAAAGAACAATCTGTGTATTTCACATAGAAAGCAAGTAGAAGTATTCTTAATCAACGAGTAGCTGTAAAAGAAGTCATGGCCAGAAAAAAAAAGTCCGGACTATTCTAACAGGCATAACTTAAAATCCTAAAAACTCACTGCTAGCAGGAGATTGTCTATAAAGAAAACCCGTTAGTAGACCATTAGTTGTTTCCGCTGCGTGGATTTGGTCAGGACTTCTTTCCTCACCTGGCTGCCTGTGATCTTGTTCTCCAGTGGGGCTGAGAGTTTTAGCAAGTATTCCTGCTAATGGGTAGATCAAACTGCTTCAGCTGTATTGTATCCCTTTACTTTCATCAGAACATCAAAAGCTTTAACCAGTAAACAAGCATAGAAATACTTAAGCCCAGTTCTGAATGTGAAGGTTTTTGCAGAGCAATGCAGAACAGACCATGCACCAGTGTCACAATCTGACTTTTCAGGGAATATGCAAGGTGTGCCGCTTCGTCAAGCCTCGGCAGGACCTGCTCGTGGTCTGTAATGCTGTTTTTAAATGAAGTGGTGTTCTGTAATCTGTTGTTGTGCTGGATTTTATAAACTGAGAGGATTATAGGTGATGTAGTATTTATTAAGAACTGCAAAATAAGGATCTCAAGGCAAGGAAACAGGTGAACCTCTACATGTGATTCGTGAACCAAACCTGTTGCTTTCACTTGCTTAATTACAGAGTGCGTTTGCAAAAAGAAATAGAAAATCTTAGTGATGCTGATGCCTGGAATACTGATCGTGTGAAGGTCATGAATTCAAACAATCCAAAATATATCTTGAGAAATTACATTGCCCAGAATGCCATAGAAGCAGCTGAAAATGGGGATTTCTCAGAGGTATGCTGTGACTACTTCACATCTCTCCATGTTCGCGTGGATGTGTAGTGGTGCTGTTGATGACCGACGGTACACTAGGCGAGATTTATCCTGCCATCTCGGGCAGTAAGGGGATTGGGAATTTACTGTTCAGAAGGTCTGTACGATTTTTGAGAGAGCTGTGGTTTTAATGACTGCAGAACAAAGAAAGGAATTGAAAATCTGAATCTGAACTTCACCAGCTTTTGTAGGCTGATCCTAGGACAAGATGCTTCCCCCTGCTTTTCCTGTCTTCAGAATGGTGTTCACCTTGGGAGGCAGTTGGGGATTAGTTCATACTTGTTCCTTGCTGTGCTAAGCATTGTCTTTTAAAACTTAGGGCTTCCACCTGTGGAGTTCAGCATGTGGATTGTTACATGCAGAATATGGAAAAATTAATTTCTTTTGAGAAATGACATAAGAACTTGTATTTGAGACTTGCATTTCAAGTTGCTTGAGTTCTATACAGAGACAAACTCAGCCAGTTCCGATTTTACAGTTTTCAGCTTATTTGGTATGCATACTGTTCATCTGTTTCATACTTGGCTTGTCTGGAGTTCATGCATTAAATACAGTATCCTTGATCATTATTTGGTATGAGGTTCTTCTCTACATCATTTTGCCTTTACTTGCTAAATTCTCATAACCATGCTGTTTTCCGTCTAGGTAAGAAATGTCCTGAAACTTTTGGAGAATCCATTCCAAGAAGCAGAAGGCTTCAGGGAGGTAAAGGAAGATGCAGAAGAGGAGGGGGCAACTGCTACAGCAGCTGCTTGTGCTCAGGAGACCAGAAGCAGGCTGCCATACTGCAGTAAACCTCCGCTGTGGGCTTCGGAGCTCTGTGTTACATGATCTTCGTAACTGCCTTGTTCTATTTTTTGCTGTGAACTGAAGACTCTGATCCTCCTTCAGCAGTGAAGAATTCAGCAAGGCAAGCATCAAAGTGCTATTAAGTTATTGAAACAACCCTACATTTGGATGCATCTGTGAAGGTCTTCAGCTGTGCTTAATTGGAAGCAATCGTGGATCATTGGAACAAACCAATGACAATGGACAGTCCGTATACGTCAGTAATTTAAATGTTTTGAGACTGAAAGTCATATTCATACCGCATTGCAAGTAGAAAGCAATATTTTATGTTGAGGCAGGCTGAATTTCAAACATCCAAATGGAGTTGTTATGTGAAGACAAAAATAGCAAGTCAGGAATCTGATCCGTTTTTGTCTGATGTCTTAACTAATAGTACTTCTAACATTTACTTAACTGCTTTCTCTATGCAGGGACTTTTAGTCCTCTTTAATGGGGGAATATATTCAGTGTTGCTTGTTTTAAGCTATGTTTCATTTAATTAAGTAGTTCATTTCTTGTGAACCTTCATATCAATATTTATCTATTTTTAGAGAATATGTGCCGGCTAGGGTTTGCAGGGAGCAATTGAATGTGGTTTTGTTTTTTGTTTGTTTTGTTTTTTTAATACAGTAAGAGCAGAATTAAGGGAAACTATATTTGCACTTGAAAATCATGGTAGTAAAGTTTCTTCAGGTTCAGTGTGTTTGCGTACAGTATGTGTAAATATTTACTAAGATCATGGGTGCAGTTTGTAAGCCAATTGACTCGAGCAAGGTTGGCTAGCCAAATTAGCGTGAACCTTGAACTACTCAAATCCAAGTTCACTGTCTGTTTGTGTGCTCTTAACAGAGTCTCCTTGCATGAGAAACGGGCAGGTGGGGTACCTGCTCCTTCACACTGCTCGGTGGGGTGGGAGTCTTCCGTTCCCACTCTGGTCTCGTACCACTTAGTTTGCTTCCGTGTTCTTTGAAAACCTTTACGCTGAAAGTTGCCATTCAGGAACGTGCTATTTGAGCTTGTGTAAAGGATTGTAGAGGATATGGGAGGAGGGAGGGAGCTGACTGGCTTTCAGGTTACTTATTGGTAGCGTTTCAGTTGAGGTTTCACGGAGAAGTTGGTTGCTGTTATTGCCATGTCAGGAAAAAAAATAACTTGTTCCTTAGTTATTACTTAGATTTCTGAATTTCTTTCTGAAGGACACTATTACTGGTTCAGATACCTGAAATCTTGGGAAAAGTTTGGTTTAATGCAAAGGTTTCTCTTTTCCAAAGAGACCACCGTCTTACACTGTGAGTTTAAGTGTATTCTAGTAAATTCTTCCTCCACCCTTGTGCAAGCTTGGTATTAGCTCAGGTTGAATTGTGCTCTTTTAAGTCTTCCTCTCAAAATACTAGCTATGAAAAAACAGGGCGAACAGCTGGCTACTGCTTATCCATCTGTACTAATAATCAATTTGTCCTTCTTGCTGCCACAGTAAATAGGTGATGCTTTGAGTGTAAACATCATTCTGTCTTGCCTTTGAACTGGAGAAACTGATGCCGAATAATGATTTGTGACAAACTAGAATCTCTGACAGACACAGCGCTTTCTGTGATGTTTTGGAGTCCATGCAGAAAAGGACAAACTTGCTCCAAGCTGATCCACATAACTGTGTTGATTTTGTTTCTTGATCTATATCTTTCCTTTTGGGAGGCAGAGGGGAACAGCGTTTTGTAGGAGCTCTGCCCAAGCTTTTGTCTTAACAGAATGGTCTAAAAAAGTAATCATTTTACACCATACCTAAGGGAACGAGTCTTTTTAATGGCATTCTGATATTAATTTGGGGGGGTTGATTAGATCTCTATTAATAATGGTACAGAGAAGGAGAATGTGTGTTTGGACATAGGAGAACTTGAATTAACTACCAAATTATTTTGCATTTAAAGATACAAATTATTTTGCATTTATAATGCCAAAATCACGGAGAGATACTTCGAAATTGCTAGCAATTTTATCCTTAAAAAGGGAAACTGATTGTTACAGTGAGGAATGAAAATGTGGTGTCACTTCCTGCTAAATACATTCTTTGCTTACATACAGATCAAGTGCAAGAGGTCTAGAAAGCCTGAAATGGTGCATGCAGAGCCTTGGTGTGGCTGCTTTGGTGTGCCACTCAGTAAAGTTGTGTTTGTAACAGATGCACTATGTTCACCGACTGGTGGAAATACTAAGAGGGTATTCACATAGTCTAACTGCGCGGACATCCAACCGCTCTGTTTCTCAGCGCATGCGGCAGTATCGACGCTTTGTGTTTGAAGAAGTGATGACGAAAAGCCAAGTGGAATGCTTGTGCTCTTCTGGCATCTTCATTTCCAGAGGCAGACAGTAGTTTCAGCTCTGATGACAGACAGTGAGTTTCTTCTGCTCTTGTTCCTGGAGTGGGAGGTTGTTCAGGACAATTAGACCAAATTTTGTCCAGGTAAGAACTTCATCTCTTAGCTCAGTTCTTCAGAGAGAAGGGAATACAGCTTGTAAGATTTGGGAGTCTAAATACTTGAATCTTAAATCGCTTCTTGATTTTTACAGCTTGTATTTGCAATAGGTAAACCTGAAAATAATACTTCTTATTGGCCAAATAATTCTGCTTGTATAAAAGCCATGGACTTCTGCTCAAAATGAATTGGTGACTCTTCACATCAACAGCTTTTTGTGGAAACACTTGATTAGACTCAGTCTGTGGCTGTACAGCCGGAACTACCCTTGCATAAAGCAAGTGGTACCCAGATTACAGAACTGAAATGAGAAGCTCTTGGAGACGGGGCTCTGGATCGTCTCACAGGGTAGTGGGACTCCTCATGTCTTCGTAAGATTTCACCATAACTCTGCTTCATGGGCTTGTAAATCTACAATTGCTGAATGTTTTACTGTCTGCTCTCACTTTGGAATGATTTGTGTGGTTTCGGTTTTTTGGGTTTTTTTGTTTGTTTGTTTGTTTTTCAAACAAGTGCTTTGGCTTTCTTTGACTCTTTTATTAAAAAAATGAAAAATGCAATTTTAATATTCTTGTTCATGCCTATTTCCTGAGTTTTGCTGCTAACCATACTTGTTCAGCAGAATTCATTTCTTTAGAAGTATTTGCTCTGTGTTAACATCAGATGGTCAGGTCCTATCACAGAAACCTCACTTGGCAGTTTTGCAGTGTTTTCTGGGGCCTGAATTATCACAGGTACCGACTCCTGCCTTGCCAGCGATTTTGGTAGTATGCTTGGGGCAAGGTAGGGACCCTCACCTTTTTCAAAGGGAAACCTCCCTCTTAGTTACTTGGCCGTAAGACCTAAGGCCATAAGTCAGGATATACTGACATCTCTTTTAATTCCAGTGATGTAAGGAAGAATAAAACCCACCACCTGCTGTCAACAGATACAGGATGTGATTTTAAACTCTGCTCACAGAAATAGGTCTTTGGGTAGAAAGTGAAGATGCATTTTGTTTATTTAAACTGGATTGATCATCACCCAGCTCTGAGGTAGCTTGCTTTCCAACCTGAATGGACATGTGGCGGCTCCTCAGGATGCTTCAGCGGGGGTAAATCTCTGCACTACAACGTATCTGTTGAACAGGATTGTTTCTGGTGTTCTGCATTTCAGTTTCTTTGTCTGTGGTGGAAGCGGGTTTAGGCCAAACCTGCTTCTTGTCCCTTTGCATAGAGTGCATCCAAGCAAAGAGCTGAGGCAACCCCCAAGGTCCACTGAAAGAGCAAATACAGGCCTCAGTTATCCCGAGTTTACTTTCAGAGCCGTGCCTCGGACACTTGAGTGTGAATCTCCACACAGCACCCTTCATTAAATCATGCACCACTACGTGCTCGGTCTGCTAGATCGTGTCCAGCAGCCACAGTGCCCTTTCGTAACAGACTCTCCAGCTCTGTTCCACAGGTGGCTGGGACTCGGGCAGCTTTACCTCTGACCAGAGTTGGTACGAGACAGGCAGAGGCAATAGCCTGCACCTACCCCTCCAGAGCCAGGCGGTACTCGAGGGTAATGGATGTAAAGCCAACAGGAGGGTTTCAGGATGCTGTCGCATCTAGTACAAGACCACACAGTCGAGGCTATGTTCTAAATAACACAACCAATGCCAATGTTACACCGTCTTTTCATTTGGCTTTATGCTTCATGTATTCACAGTGGGGAGGGTTTGGGGTTTTGGTTTTTGGTTGGGTCTTTTTGGTGCAGTGGCAGTTCTCAGTTGCTCTCAGCTGTATCAGAATGCTGCATTTGCCCTCCCACCCCGCCTGCCCTTTAGCACCTCTATTCTCCCCCACCCCAAATCGGCCTTACAACTGATGGATGCGGCTGTCCTGTGACATGGGACAGGTACCACGGCATATAAATCAAAGGATACCAGGGGTAGTGATAAACTTCCAGAGAGGACTACAGACTGCCTTTTGTATGTGCGTAACAAATAACCAATCATTCCATTTTTACAGTATCTGCCTGATTAAGGGGGGAGCAGAAACCCAAGGGGGAAAAAAGTCAGGCTTATCTGTCTCCGTAGGCAAGGCACGCAAAAAATCTGAAGGTGTGCACGGTTCCTTTCCTCCCCTGCTGCTGTTTTGGCTGGCAAGGACAGTGCCACAGCACTGCAGAGCTCTTGCTAAGCCTGCGCGTTCAGCGGGTAAACCCGGAGGTGAGATTTCCTAATACTTTGTGCAAGTATAAGCAGAAACAGTTTTAGTAGGCTAAGCTGACATACAAAGCTTATTTTATGTGTTTTCTATTCTGGAGTTGATTTAAGAAAAAAGAAATTGACATTTTAATAATACAGTAGAACAACAGCTAGTTAAAATCAATATTTAAATAGCATTTGCTTCCATTTTTCCTTTTAAAAAAAAGTTTTACGAAGAAAGATAAATAACCTTTTTTTCAGGTGGAGAACCTGAAGCACCGAGAGATTAAATGATTTCGCTGCTGATGGCAAAGCTGTGCTGGCGCCCAGGCCTGGCTGGCAACTGAGCAGGCTTCCCATCCCCTAAGCAGCTCCCTGTTGTGGTGCGTGAGCTGCGCACAGCAACGGAAAGGACGCTGGGGTGACGCTGTGGGCAGCCGTGGCAGTCAGCCACGGTCACTCTTCAGCCACGGTGGGCCGAGCAGCCGCGCAGGGAGGCTGGCTGGCTGCGTGCGTGCTTCCACCTGGCCCTCTGCCTTTCCCCGGTGCCCGTCAGACAGGGAGCCTCGTACCTGAAATGTTCTTTTTGTGAGGTAACAAATTCAGCACCAAGGCTGGCATTGCAGTGTTCCTGTTCTGTAATAAACTGGCTTCTCCCCTCCGTTCTCTCCAGCCGCAGCCAAGAAAAAGAGGTGAGCCATCCACCTTGAATTCTTCCCCAGAAGTAGAGATAGCAGCTCCCCTCATCAATGATGATGAAGCCAGGGCAAAAGGAGGTCAAGCTGGCTGTGGGTCCTTCACCCTTCTGCCTTCAAGTAGGGGAGTTATCAGGGCTAAGGTGTGCATCAAAATTCTGATTTGTAAATGTTTCCGGGTGACTTCCAGTCCACTGCACTCAAACGTTTTACTGTGCAGAAAAGCAGGAAGCCACTAACAGTCACTTGTATACTGAAGTGCTCATATAACACCACAAAGTTGAAAGTACACATCAGTTTTTCTAGTTTGCGGTCATTCTTGGTGTTTCCTAACTGCCCTTTCTAAACAAGCAGTATTTTTCCCAATCTAAATTAATTTTACTTCGTGCAGTGTCTGGGCAGCATGCAGTTCTTTCTTCATAGCAGCCTGTATGGGGCTGTGTTTTGATTTGCAGCGCAACCAGGGCTGGTAAGACAGCAGTGTTTTGGCTAGTGCTGAAGGGTGCTTGCACAGTGCCAAGGCTGCCTGCTCCCCTCACTCTGCCCCTGCCCAGGGGGTAGGCGAGAAGCTGGGAGGGGACACAGCAAAGCCAAACTGGCCAAAGGACTAGTCTGTGCCATATAACATCCTGCACAGCAATAAAAATTGGGCAGGGGGAGAGGGTGTCTTCATTTCCATACTTTACTCTCATTTTCTTCCTAAGACTTTTGTCTGTAAGGAAGCAGCTCATCACTGCAAGACTGCACCTAAAGTCCTACCTTTATTGCTAGATTTTTCGCAAGGTGTATGAAAAAGGATGAATTTGGTAAAATGATCAGCATTAAAGAGCTGGGTGGGAGGCCAGGGAGTGCGAGGCAAACAAATTCAAGGTGAATCAAAAGGCTCACAGAATAACTGAGGTTAGAACAGATCTCTAGAGGTCATCTAAGCCAACACCCCCAACAAATCACTATCTTATTTATAAATTAAAACTATAAGTACAAAGATGGCAAGAGTACACAGGATTAAGAAAAAACATGGCACTTCAGATGATTAAATTTAAGAGGACCTATTTGTTTCATGGCAGTTTAATATATCTTTCACCAACAGGAGGGATGACATATGCTATAAACATAGCAACGGCAGGCTAGTTTTATCACACCATACAAAGGAATCTTGCATTAATGTGCAGCGGGATGATGATAGGCAGTACTCATGGCTTGCATTTGAGAAGTCTCTGGTTTTTATTGCTGACATTGCTATCCTTTTCTTTCATTATGTAGGACTCCTTTAGAAGTCAACAGAGAGAAGGCTGCTCCTCTTCTATAATGGTACCAGGACTGCTTTTTCTCTCTTCCCTCTTTCTACCCTCTCTTTGCTGCCTATGCCAATGGCCATCGAGCGCACTTCGGGCATTTCAGAGAGCTGACTGCAGGTAGGTGGTGTGGCCTTCCTCCAGGAGTTACACCGGGTTCATGGGAAAGCTGAAACTTTATCTTTCTACAGTTACCACTGCAGTGCCAAGCTCCAAGGTACCAAACATCAGCTGCTTGCTCCCTGCAGAAGCTGCATGGCTGCCCACTAGTGGGGAGTCGTGCATCACGACCAAGGCACCAGTCTGCAAGAGAAGGCAAGCTTGCACATACGCACCTGGCCTTACACATTGCTGGAGAGCAAGTCAGGTAGACAAACAGCTCCCCACCTGCCCGGGCAACAGAATAGCTCAATCTGCCAGCCACTTGCTCTTTCAGTCTCCTATTCTGTAGAACAGAAGGAAGCTAGCTAATTAAATACAGCACAGATAAAGGAATGGAAGAGCTGTGCGTTACAACTGTGCATGTTTATACTGACTTTAGTACCAAAGCAGGAGCCAGGAGCAGAAATCCTCAGGAAAGCTTTACAGTTGATATATTCTGACCCTAATGATTCATTTCTATTTCAGAAAAAAAAAAAAAAAAAACCAAACCATAAAACTACCTACACGTCATCAGAAAATAATCATATTTGCTATTCCACAGTACTGGTAATATGTTAGCTGTGCCTGTCCTTTTAAGTCAGTGGCCACTAATCAGACAATGAGCTCCTGAGGAATATACCCACATTCCAAGTGACTTCAGAATCTCAAAATCAACATATTGCAAAGCTGAAAATTGCAGAAAAGACTGTCTCTCTCCATACCATGAAGTGAAAAGTTCACTTTTCACTTTTCAGACTTTGAAAAGTCTGTTTTCACAATATAGAAAGGAAAAAAAGAAAACATCAAGAAGGAAAATCATTAGAAAACTGAAAATGTGATCCTGTAGCTGAAAGCAGTAGTCAGAATATATCTAGAATCAGAGCTTTCTTTCACTTTAGTGATGCTGAATTTCCACTTTAGCTGTTTTACATAGTCGCCATAAAGTAAGATGTATAGCTTAAATCAGGGATAAGGAAACTAAGTTTGGCACAAGTGATTCAATAATTACCAAGTACTTGAATAGTCAAATACTGTACCTCCTACCAGATCTCCTCACTGCAAGGTGTTCCTGTCATGCCCTCTTCCACTGTGACTAATAGCCTTGAAGAAAAGAGTTATGTTTAGATTGAGAATTAATACCAATTTGAAAAGAAAACAAATCAAACAGGTATTTACGTCTGTCTGAATATTTGTGCCTTATGCTCATCTCTCCACAGTTTTAGAAAGTATAATTTATTTCACATACGTGTATTTACATTGGAGGAAATTCACAACACTGAAAATACAACATTTACACATTCACAGATATACAGTTTTGCACTCTCTTCCCTGTTAAGACCAGGCACTCAGCTTTTCTATCTTTGCAATAATGACAACATCAATTCTCAGTAGATCAAAAAACTGGTAGGTGTGGTGGGTTTTAAGAAGCATCATTCTCCGTATGTGGTGGTTATATTCTTCAAGCTATTAGATGGCGGGTTATTTCACTGAAGAAAAATGCCTCTTGCATGTCATTTGCATAAGCTTCTATAAATGATAAGCATATAGGTTTATCTGTTTCCATGTTACCATGCTATCAGTGATCCTTACTCTACAGAGTTCAGTTATCCTTGTAGTAGTTATTAAAGTTGATTCGCAGTAGAAAGTCCTCCAAATGTGGTTGGTATCCTCTATTTACAAGCTTTGTTACCACTGGAAGAAAAACCAAAACAAAAAATAAAATAAGCTTCAACTAAGATTAATATTCTAAAGTCAGCCTTGACAGTATCTGTGCATTTTAATTTANNNGAAGTTATTTTGCATTTTAAATTAAAAAAAAAAAAAAAAAAAAAAAGCCTAATGCATAAATCTGAAAACAATCAAACCAATGTCTATTTTTGCATAAGAAAGGTCCAGTATCTCTTTCTGGAATTACAAAGTATTTCAAATAAGACAGAAGAGAAGGATTACGTTTCAGTTCTAAGTGAAGCAGTACTATTCTAATAAAGAAATGCTTTCTCAAGCTGCTTTCACAATGAGATGATATGTTCTTATCATAATGTCAACTGACCAGGAAGCATGTTTAGGTCCTCTGGTGACCTCTGTGAAAGAAGAAGCTCTGCTGAAGTTGTTTTGAGTGAAGTCCATTGTGAGAAAGAAAAACCAAAGAGAAATTCCTGGGAAAAACCCCTCAAGCTCTACGAATGAACAAACTGACTGCTCTAAACATCCTTAATAACAAAGGAAAAAAGGCAACAGAAAGTCCCTAAGCTCATAAACATCCCATGCACCAGTATAAAGGGAATTAGCAAGCAGCAGTAACATGCAAGGAAGAAGGGAAAGTGTATAGTTAGAAGTTAAGGCCTGAGCCAAAGCCATTGAAGTCCAGACTACTTTGTATTGGCTTTCAATGGATTCTGGATCAACCCATTGTGAAAGAGAGCATTTTACAATACACGGTGACTGAAGGAACAAGTGGAGATGAACAAGCACACATTTGTTTTGTGGTGCTTAATAAAGAGGGTGTAAAGAACTAGGTCACTCGGCAAATCTCCTTACGGAATGGTCTATTAATCTCTGTCCGTGAAGCAACCATAGATCTCGTAGTATGGGCTTAGGTGGCTCCCAGAGGTGTTCTGACTTCCTGTAGAATTTGGAAGCAGCCATTCTAACTCATCCTGAAATATCTGGTTTTGGTCCTTTGACACCATTTTTGGACACCCTTAAAGAATAAAAAGGGCAGCTCATTTCCTGAAGAATATAGTCTGACTAGAAGATACTCTAGAAAATAGATCTAAAGAAAACAGTCGCACTTTCTTCAGGAATTAAGGAATTAAAAAAAAAAAAAAAACAAAAAACAAACCAACCAATCCCCATGAACCATCTTTATACTCAGGGGAACACTAAGTAACTTCTACTAAAAACACAAGCAAGATCTGAAAGAGAAATGGAAAAACAGATCCAAGCTGACAGTGCAAAGAAATTATATCATGTTAAAGGAAAGAACATTTGGCAAATGATCTGTGCAGCTGAAAAACACTTGCCTGGAGCACTGGATATAAGCTCCAATTAGTGCTAAGAGACTCTCTGAGCTCTAGTCCAACATGGGAATCAGAATTTTCCAAACTCGTAACAGTGGTAATATCAACTGATGCAGATATATCTAAAATTACTTCTAAGTGGTATCTAACTATCTCTCATTGCGGCCAATAAAAAGTTCCAGAACTCGATTCCAGAGAAAAGAAACACGTAAACCAATATATAGAGCTACATACCAAATACTTATTTTGCAAATTAGCAAAAACTTATGGTCAGTTTTGGGATATCTGTTAGCTTTCTTGTGTGGACGTTTTAATTGATGGATATGCAGATCTTGGCAAACCACAATAATGCAGTTTTCACTTGGGATCTACTTTTTCTAACACATGCTACGTACAGACATCCTCCTACTTTTACATTGTACTTCCAAAAGCTCTTTGTAATTTTTTCATTTGTCAGTTGACTTTTTCTTCTGTCTGGAATTTATGCAATTTCTTACCTTTGAATAAGAAGTGGGAGTAATACTTGAAGGTATTGTACGACTGCTGCATCAGACCAAAGTTGGGATGAACAGCCATTTGCTTCCCTGCATCGAAGCTCCACGACTGAGAGATCAGCTGGCTGCGGAACTTCAAAATGAGGCTGAAGATGCTATGTATAATGTTCATCACGGGGGCTGCCTTCTCTGTCAACAGACCCCTAATAGAACAAAAACAACTTTAGAAATCTAGTTGACATAGTTTATTGGTTGTAGGAAGAAAAATACAAAGGGGTGGCAATTCTTTAGGTTTCCTCTTTAATTGCTTTAAAAAAAAGATCCACAAAATTGCAGCCAACTGTAATGGTGATGATTTTAAAAAAGGTGCCTAAACCTAACATAATTTGCTTGCACTTCCATGAAACTGATATTTGCATTGATGTATCCGATTTCTTGAATGACATCTGCATTTGCAAAAGAGATGACGTTTAAAAACATTATCATGCTCTGAGTTTCCTTGAACTTTAATCCCCTCTCATCCCATCACCTGGTATCCAAACAGCAGCTTTAGCCACGTTTTTTTCTTATTAACACTGAAAAAGAGAGACACGAAAGGACAGATTTCTTTCCTTGTTTATAATTTCTCTTCTCTATCATCTCTTCCCCTCCATCTCCCCACTTTATCATTCCAGTGTATACTCTTTAAGAAGAACTCAAATAAACCCTAGCTCCTCTCCTCTGATTCACACCACCCTTCTGCCTCATATGCAGTAACTGAAGGGCTAAAAGCTTATGATTCCTAAAAGACAGATGTCTCTTGCACTGATCATGAAGCTGGACAGAGGCATCAGGCCACATCTGTTCCTTCAAAGTCCAGTCCTGGTCACTGCACATACATTAAAGGCATATATAATGTACAGAAGCAGCACTTTACAATCCTTGAGCTAGGCTTACTTTTGCACATACTCATGCTGAATGAAACAGCATTCATTTACAAAGGCTATGACAAGGATGGGGTGAAAGACAAACAGAACTGCAGCAAGCGTGCCCTTAGTCTTCAGGTTAGCTCCAAGGAGTCTGGGGAAATGAAGAGGACAGGTAGCTGAGGAAAAGCATCAAAGTATGGACGTCGTAACGTGCCATGAAGTTTGTTTCCCTTAGATAAGAATGCTCGTATGTAAAGACTGCTTAGTATGTCAGGTAGAAGTCACTTTTGCACAAATATGTTAGGCTAGACTGGCAGCTCCGTTAACTTAAGTATTTGAAGCAAAAATAAGTATGTTAGCTTGCCTGAAGATTGCTTTGTTGAGGTATTCAGCATGTGTTCTGTGAATTTCTTCCAGGTTGCCTACAGAAGACAGTTTGTTTCCAAATTCACACCATGTAACATGAAGAATCTGATTAGCAATGTAACCTTGAATAACTTTCACAAAATGCTGCATTTCATGTTTATACAGCTGGAGCTGTCGAAACTGAACAGAATTTGATGCACGACTCACTAAAGCTGAAAACAAAACCAGAAATATATTATTACCAGCGCCTATGCAGACTGTTTAAAATCAGGATTTTTAAAGGTATGAACGTTTCTGTTAGTAGAGTACGTTTAAAATGCCAAGAAAGTTTCTTTAAAAAATTGTGGCTTTTGAAGCTTGACATGACTGTTCATAAGCAACTGTCTAGCACAGGATGCTAAAAACATTTTAAACAGGATGCTCTCTAGTTCACTCATTAGACATACCAGTGCGTTTTAAGTGAAACCAAACATCCTTGAGAGTCCACACCATGTGCTTCAGCTGAAGCAAAAAGGAGAAGATCTTATTGTATTTATTCATGCAGCTCTCAGTAATGACAATGTTCAGAGGCCAGTCAACCTAAAAGAAGTAACAGTGCTGATCATACTACATTTTTGTGTTAGAAATTATAAGAATATTCCACATACAAGTATTTCAAGGACATACAAATTAATATATGTCTTTTAATAATGTAATACAATGGCCAGGCTGAGTAATTCCTGTAATTTCCGTTACACATTTTTTTTACTCCGTTCTTAAAGGTATTCCATTATTAAGAACATACTCTACCACGGTACGTAAGAACCATAGTATAATTGCAGTACTACTACTTTTCTCCATGCTTTCTTACCTTGTACCTTAACTCTAAGCAACTCAGAGCATCAGGCGCATTGGGCTTGAACACTTCTGGAAGGTACTTGAGGGCAAAAGAAAGATTGGAAGCAAGCTGGGTGTCACCATGAAGACTGTACTGTAATGCTTTATTTAGGATAGAATTAAGAACCAGTGGATTCAGCAATTCACCAGGTGTTTGTCCTGATCCAAGCTAGGGGTAAAAAAAAAAAAAAAGAAAAAGTCATCCCAATTACACAGTATTAATAGTCTTGGCTCCTGAACACAGGTGAATTAAAGCAGAATGGTAAAGTGGTGACCATTCTGCCTTGCTCCACCATTCTGATTAGAAGTTTCTCCTTCTGCCGTAGGGATGCATAAATGGCATAAGAAGCAAATTCTGAACTATTTGCTGTTGACAGCATGAAGGTAATCTCATACCTGTACTGATTTATTTTGATATGTTGGACTGCAGTTTGCTGTGGTTCAGGAGCTGCTACACGTCCCTGCTGCAGGTAATACAGCCTTTAGGCTCCAGTGGGGCAGAAAGCCAGCACCAGGACTGGTATTGTCTATCTGACTCCAGTCTCCCTGTCTCATCAACTCAGCACCCTCAGAGGTTTACAAATAAAGATATTCATTGAGTCTAAATCCCCACGTGCTTTTCCTAGTTGGGTCTAAAGCATTCTTAGGATTTGGAGAAATGCATTAACTATTCTACAGCCACGTATCTCCACTGGCAACCAGCTATATTAAACACAGGCTATCCTTCCTACCTTGCCATCTTGAACACAAACACAGGGGTAAGTAATGAAAATAGTCTCATCTCTTCAGATGCCCTCCCCTCTGCTCTATAGGATATTTGAGGTAAGAGTAGGTATTTTGCAACACAAGCCTTTCCACTGGATTTTAGCAACTGGCAACAACTCTTCCAGGCTTGCTGCCAGCAGGAGGGAGGGGACAGAGCAACAGTGTAGCAGTTTTCACAGGGAAGAGTGAAATACCCTTCCATGACTCCTTATCTGTCAAAGTCTGAAATTATTATCCTCAATATGATAAATCCTTGTACTCTCTCTATTGCTGGGATTAGCAGTAGGAAATATTACTCTCTTCCTTGGGATTTCCTTGGGTATGTGCATCCCTTCCCAGCAAAGACCTTTTGCCTCAGTCCTTACAATATTGAGTTCCTTGCTACAAGAGTTCTCAACACGGCACAAAAGAGGAAAATAGCACAAGACAGGATCCTCATTCACACCATTCCCTCATTCCCATCCAAATTAATCCAGAGGTGTCAAGCAAAAGCAGACAACGCAAAAACAAGGGTTGAGACAACAAAGCAAATACCTTCTCAAACAATAGGTCACTGAGTGACTGAGCAAACTCCCCATCTTCCATTAACAAAAAGTGTCTCAGTGCTTCAAAATGCTTCTCTACATTCAGTTCCACAAAGTAGTAATCAACTATTGCTTTGTTCACGAGAGAAACACTGAGAATAAAAACACAGAAAAAGTATTATTCTTACAAGCAACTCCTTCCTTACTGTTGACATTCAGCTGTGGCTACATCAGATTAATGCGCCAGTACTTAACTCTGATATCCAAGACAGGGTGATATTCACGTAAGCAAAAAAAAAAAAAAAAA